>JAMPIV010012290.1:0-182296 GCA_024509875.1 Oreohelix idahoensis | reverse complement strand
CTTGGTATCGGCTACAAAGAGCAATACGCTCAGTAGCCCTAGTTAAACATCAACAACAACAATCAAACCAAGTATTAGAGGATCTTCTGATATAAGACAGAAAGAAAACATGAATATAGTACTGGAATCCACTAGTCCTAGGAACCTACTTACAGAATAGCATTGAGATTATAATTAAAGTAATACCTCAACCACCTGTAAGAAAGCCTCTTAAAACCAGTGTCCTGACACTATTCGCAAGTTTTTCAAGTACAAAACGTCTTTAAATTCATTCCCAATAATCCGTTTTGTGGACCCAGTTGCCAACAGTTTACGCTAAACGTTTACATTAGACAGGTCTTGGAGACGCGTGCTTTGACAAATGGAGGGATACTCATAGCATTACCGCCAGGGACGTGCTAGCGACACAGAATTTGACGATTGACGGAATAGTCAATAACACCCCTGGAACAACAATGACGGAACCCAACACTAACAATAAATAATCGTCGACATTTGGATAGTTAAGTATTACAGTCTGGCCCAGCAAAAGAATTATTTTTTTTACGATAGCCAGTTTAAAGTTAGTGTCAGTTATGGCAACACATGTGCTTCATTTTTCATACACCACTGTATCTTAACTTTGTTAACTACAGTTGATTATTAAATTTGCAAAGTTGCAGTTATATTTTAAATAATGAATAGAAAACACATGGTAAAGTGTTAAAATCAATATTATATATCATTGTTATTATTTATAATTTGTGACTTAATTGTTTCCCTTTGATAGAAAAGAAATTACATACATGAAAAAACATTCTTACTTAGTCGTTCCTCTTCTACCGCGAGGTGTAGAGGTTTTGAAGAGAGAGCGCCATACTATCCTATCGCCTGTCTTCCTCCTGGCTTGATTCCCTTCTAGTCTTCGATCCTTCAAAGATTGTCTAATATTGACCTCCCAGCGAAATCTGGGTAGTCCTGAAGGTCTCGATCCCTGGCTCTTAGTTTCCCCTGCTTGTTGTGGTAGACAATCTTCTCCCATTCTGCAGACATAGCCAAACAATCTTAGTTTGGACTGTCCTACTTGAGTCAGCAGGGGTTGAGTTTTTAGGCCTTGGCGTATTGTCTGGTTGCGGACCATGTCTCTTCTTGTTACTTCAATCACCTTCCTCAGATACCTCATTTCTGAGGTTTGGATCTGGCTTTTGTGGGTTGTAGTCATTGCCCATGACTCGCATCGATACGTCACGACTGGGACATAGGTGGAGAGGTATCTAGCCATCTTCGTCTTCTTGCCAACTTCTCTTGTGCTGAGAAATCCTCGCTTTATGGCCTGAAAAAGGCTCCCAGCTGCTGCTCTTTGGTAGCCAACTCTTCTTTGATGCCTCCCTGAAAAAAACCAGCATTAACGTTTTCCCATCAAAGTTGCAGTGTGAAAATTACGTAAAATGTGTGCACTTATAAGCTCTGTACTAAATTGCATGACCCCAGAAGTTGCGCGCTTTTCATGCTAATATTCTTCAATATGCACAGTCAACGTAAATGAAACAGTTTTAAAACAGGTCAATATATTCAGACTAGCAATAACTCGTCAAACTTGATGGGTTTTTAATTATAGTGTGCTGTTTCCGTTCCCGGATGAGCAGATAGAAGTCCATTCTTAGAGTGTTTTTGGTTTCTTTCGATTATGCAGTGTAATCAAACTGTTCATGAACACCGTCATTTGAACGCTTTACTTTGTTGAATGTAACTATTTACGGGAGAGTATATATAATGGAAACAATACAATTTGTCAACACGGTTGCATTCCTCAGCTGTGACCAACGCACTCACGGCGTGAATTATGTTATTTTATATTCAATTTAAAAGTTCTTTGATGACAACATTTCGTGTGAAAGTGCGTGGATTGTTTTCAAAGAGTGTTCCCTGATAATAAATGGTTTTAACAAAAACTTTCAAGTTTTCATGATTTGTACATCGGGTGAGGGCGACATAGAGCTGGCCGTGTCCGGAAACAGGTTCAGAAAGGAAATCTCCTACATGATCAAACGATTGTCCTTGCGCCTTTTTGATCGTCTTTGCAAATGATAAAATCACTGGGAATCGACGACGTCGCATCCTAGATGGCAAACTGCACTCGCATGATTCTAAGTCAAAGTGAGGAATTAAGACTCGTTCACCCTTATTACTGCCAGTGATAATTTCTGCATCAATGGAATTGCGATGCAAGACTTTGATGACCAACCGCGTGCCATTCAATAGTCAAATTGTAACTTCTTAATTTCCTTTTCAGCCTCTAACTTTCTTTCGGCCTCTTTTTCTAATCTTCTTTCTTCCCGTTCAATATATTTGTCACATTCAGCAGTGACATAAGCAATCATAATTTGCCCGTCCATTCCTAACTCTTTTTGCAGTCTGCACAGCAGCAGATCGAAATTTTGCCAAGTCGGCCATTTTCTAACAGGTAAATGTATGTAATGTCTAACTAAACAATACAATCTGTAATTACTTATCCAAGAACACCACAGGCACTGAGAGCTCAACGTTATTTATTTCCACCCAAGGATACCTTTTAATTCTTATTATTCCTAATATATATAATAGGAGAAAGTTCAATATCCCTGGAGCGAGACCCCAATATATGTGGTAAAGTGGGATGTTATAAATATTTATAGGGGACTTAGTGTACTGACTGAGATCAGCTGTGAAGGTATCTGTATCTAATAGGTGTAGTGTTTTACAGATAACCTTACTTGCTACCACATTTATACCTCAGTCAGAATTATTCTGCAATATTGTGATGACTACGTTAAATGTCTAGGGTTATGTAAATGATGAAGTGTAAGTCACAACAACAACAGACAGATAAACAATTTAATTTATTCCACCACACTTGACAACACTGTGACACTCACACACATTTAACACTCTATAAGACTATCTTAATTGAGTCAATGGTAAAAGTTCAAATATATATGTATTAATTACTTTCACTAATATATATCCTGATTCAACTACACAGTGAACCAGGAATCACAATCAAATGTAATCACAATTTATATGTACATAATTTATAAATATGAACCTTGAAGTGACATATTTTATTAGTATTATCCTATGTGTGTCAGTTGTGTAGTGGTACTATGAGGTAATACTGGTTTTGTTTTTCAAGCTATGTTGTGATTTGTCATCATGACTTCAAGTGTTTGTTTATCTTGGAAATAGTATGGGGAAACTTCACCGTTCCTATTAATTTAAACAAGGTATTGTCCCTCTGTTTTACTATAATGTAATTTTAGAGGGGGACACATAATGTTGAGCTCCTCTCGCCACAGAAGCTTATCTTTCGTGATGGCGGCAGGAAAAGACTCCTCTGCTCGATAGCTTCCCTGTATTCTGGAGACACCTCACTGGTCGCTATCTGGACCCAGGAGTATGCTGTCAGCCTCTAGATTCAGCAAAGCTCAGACCAGGTGCTGCTTCAATAACATAGGACCACGGTCCCTGAAACAAGAAGGTTGTACCTCCTATTTCAGAACTAATTTATAATCTATTTCCAGACTGAACACAATACATAACAAACACTGAGTTCAGAGTGGTAGGCCAACTGTCAGCTTCATCTGAAACAATTTACACCAGTATACTCCTCCCTAATGGTTACCACGCCTCTGCAATTCCAGCATTAGTTCTTTCTAGTCAATAAGATAGGTGTCAGTGTACTGTTTGTCAATTCCATGCAGTTTTACTTTTCTCCGACACCTTCTGTTCAGGTTGGAGCACTATATAGGCCTTGCCTCATGTTCGCTACTGAACCACACACATATACAGACATAAATTATCAATTTACATTCAATTTTCATTAAAAAGATATCAAATATTTCAAGCTTACCACAATTCATGGAAATAATACACAATTACTTTGACTGGCAATGAATATGGCACAAAGTCCGACCTGCCGCTGTCTCAGGCTTTCATTTAGAAAAATATAAGCTGAATCTCAACGCACTGTTGCTTTAGAAAGTTTATTTGAAAATGTGGTGCTGAACTGACGCTTCTAATTGACTATATTGGCGGGTCTAACCAATCGTGCCATGTTTACACAGCTTTTCAAAAAAGTACCTCTACTACTGTTTCCCCTAACAACAAAAAATTAGTATTTGTATCCCGACTAATCGTGTTTAGCCTTACATTTACTTCTATCCAATCAAATAGGATTTAACATGGGGACCTATTTCCCGTACAATGGTGGTGTCAAAATCTGCCACTGAGCGATTCTGATTTTGGTGTTGTCTGACACCCTCACTATTTCTTTTGGCTATAATTTGTTAATTCCTAGACTATTTGCGTAACACTTAACATATTATTTGTCAGCAAGTCCTAAGGAACCCAAATATACAAATTTAAGGGAGCTAAGTGGCTGCGTTCAAAATATGTATTTTGTAGGATAGTCGTGTATTTGTTTTTTTATTTTTTATGTTTAGAACCGCCACCTGTCCTGCTGTACTGTCAGACTAATGTCAGGATTTTAGACATAAAACAGTAGAATGTCATGTTTCCTAATAAGTGTTTTGTAAGTTTTTAAACCTAACTTTTGTATGGGTAGTGTTTTTTATCACTGTCCATCTGAAAAAAAGTATTGCTTCTGGCCTTTCGCTTGGGGAGGGTGGCATTAATTGTATATCGCGAGACGCGTGTTAGCGTTGCATGCGTTCCTGCTTTCAGCCCTCCCTTCTCTCTATCCTAAGTTCATCTGTCTTTTCATCACGCCGTGTATAAAATGAAATTAATGGAAGTATTAATTTAGGTCATTACGCGGTGTGCCTAGCTCAAGGTTTTCTTAGAAATGCAGTACACGTTTTATTGAAGAAAGCGTGTAGTGATGCAGTAGGCTTTTACTATCAACGTGAAACGTTACAATTTGCAGACGAAGTAGAAAACAAGGGGATTTCGAGTACAGTCATTGTGACAGCACTGTTCTTTACCATTCTTCTTTCCTTTTATTGAATTTATGTGTTAGGCTTTACATTTACCTTTTTAATTTATATATGTGGATTAGAATTTCTCACGACAACACACTCAGATCATCTGCCCATTGTAATAACCATGCATGAAAATATTGTTCCAAACCGAGAACTCGAAAAACCAACTTTAAACTACAAGAAGGCAAACTGGCAAGCCATCCAATCAGAGCTGGAAGTAATGGAATATACAGATTTAGAATCAGATGATACTGACTTATTAGCAAAGACATCGGCATATGAAATTCTTAAAATATCAATAAAGTATATACCAAATACAAATATGCCACAGCACTTAAAACCAATAAACAATAATAAGAAAAGAAAAATCACTGGAATAAAGAACCAGTTGCTAGATAGACTAAAAGCTGCTCGGAAATTCGTGATAGAAGAAAAAAGGCCTTAAAAATAAAGAAATAACAGAACAGAAGACAACTATAATGAAAATAAACACATTAGAAATGAATCAAACAAAATAATATTCAAAGAAAAAGAAACTCACTGGAAGGAAGTTTGTCAAACACGTGGACCTAACACACAAATTAAAGAAGTATGGAAAAACTTAAAGCAATCAAAGGGAACAATAAGAAAACAATAATTCCAGCAATCAAACTACCAAAGAGAGCAGAAACAGATAAAGAAAAAGCTGCACATCAAACTGTTTAGTCAGACTTATCGAGCGTTTCTCATGAATCTCTTGAACATACTGTACTAGATAACTGATATTTCTTTTTGTTGTGGCTTACCCTGCATCTTTTGCCAACTTATCAGTATATTTCCTCGAGTCACTTTTTTCCTTCGCTAATTTGTAAATTCCATGAGCCTTGGCTTTTGAATTTCTGGTTCTGATTCTGTTCAAATCTGCTTTCGTGTTTTTTTAAAACCCTTTCTTATATCTTATTGATGGTTTCCGTTGTTATCCACGCTTTGTGCTGACGTTCACTTTTATGTTTGGACAAGCGCCCTAACATAACCTACTAGGTTGAACGGGACGCGTCTAAACCTAAACGAGGCAAAACTTTATTTTTTTTTTTTTAAATCGACGCTGAAGAGCTGGAATAACACGATGGGAGTTCAAAGATCCAATAAGATAAAAAGAAACAAAACACTGTACCTTTGATATACCTTTCTTACAGCCAGCTGTTAATACAACGAGGTAGTTCATTCACTCCAGATCTTCTTATAGCCATGTACAAAAACAAACAAGATAATCTTTGTGTATGGGACACATCTCCATAATAAAACGTGTCCCGGCTTTTAACAATGTTGTCATCATTCTAGATGGTGTGTGTCAACAATAAACTTATGGTATTAGAACAGCACAGCCTCGTTAAAGTAATGATTTTAATAATTTAAAAGTTTTAAAATATTTCAGGAAACACTTGTATCTTAGTACAAGTACTGTAGTGAAGTGCTTTTTACAGCCACACATAACCTGGCATTAGTTTATGTTTTATCTATAACTCTGCTTCTGTTAACTATCATGTATTTATTTTGGCAGCTATGAGTGCGTTGGTCATAGACCTGTTTGTCTATGATGTTTTGTAATACAGTATGTTCAAGAGATTGAAGAAGGGCGCTACTAAGCGTTGACTTAAGACTTTGGTGTAGAAAAGGTAATCTGTCGATGATAACTTTTATTGAAAAACATATTTTTTTTAAGTTAAATGTTTACTACTTTTCTTTGCAGCACGCTCCTTTCAACCATTTATCATTTTCATGGAACTGTTGGTTACACCAGGATGTTTTTCATGGAATGAGATATTTTTCTTGAGTGTGTTTTAGTCTATGTTCTGTACTGTATTACTCATAACGATGGTTCGTTTTTTTCCTTATTTCGTTAATTGTTCAGTCTGTTGTGTCTATACCGGAATGCATTTAATATTGGTTGAAGGTCTATATATGTACTTTTTGCACTGTGTTGTATTAACTTGTTTTTCCATTTATCCTGTCGTCTTCTAAATTGTTGCTTTTGTTTTTGTTATATATTGCTTTACTAGTTTTATGTAGGGCTTGTGAGTACTTCGATCAATACCATTTAGCTCCCCGAGGAGCATAGGCCTTCAAAAAAACACTTGCCAAGTCTACCTGTCCTATACCATCCGCTCAAGTCCTTTCCATGTTTTCCTCATCATTTTTACCTCTGTATCCAGTTCTCTTCTCCATGTGTTTTTGGTCTACCTCTGCCTCTCTTTCCCTGAGGATTCCAGAGCAAGGACTGCCTTGTAATGCTATCAACAGGTTTCTTCAATGTGTGTCCTATCCATCGCCAGCGTCTTCTTGTCAACTCTTGTTCCACTGGCACTTGTCTGGTTCTTGTCATCAATTCCACATTTGTGACTCTGTCATACCATTTCAGCCCTCTATTCTACGCAAGCACCCGTTTATAACAGTATGTATCTTCTTGGTTGTTGTTTTTGTTGCTCTCCATGTCTCAGAGCCATACAATAGGTCTGAATTGACATTTGAGTGAAAGATTCTTATTTTCGTGTTGGGCTTTGTAATGAAGTCTGAATCCTGTCTCGGCCCTCATTCAAAACATTATACCGTACAAAAATTCCGAGAAGTCCAACAACCAATCAAAACCGCAGCTTGGTACATGTAATGCGAATATTTTGTAACGCCTTTTAGTAGGAAGACGAGAAAGTGTAGATGTTGACAATTTTTTGAAAGGCAATGTACAAGTATGAACGGAATATATCAATGATCAGGAACATAATTCGATAATAGGGATCATTAGCTATTGGCAGATTTATAATTTCACTGGAAGTGGTGTAGAACCTGATAAAATATGTATTTAAGGCATCGAAGCATGAATCATGTTGTGCTTTGCTATTTTTAGGCTGACCCAGTGAAAAGTCGGATTAATCTAGACATAATGGAGATACTGCAATAGATAGAGCTTAGCCATATGAATAATATAAGATTTGGATGAAGGAAATCCGTTCTCAGATAACGAAACTAGAACGATTTCATGTTTTTCATATTAGCACCGAACGCCTAAGATTTTCACTTTTACTGGTCTGCAAAATACTTTGGCCCATGATGCTTTCTCATACGGGAAACATTGACCTATAAAAGGCGGAAGGTACCAATAATCATACACTTGCCACACAAGTCAAAACTTCAGACACGAGCGAACTCGTCTACTACCAGACTCCATTGTCACCTGTGTGGCGTAGAGATATGAAAATTGAAGTCCCTGAATTGATGGATGATAAAGGATAATAATAATAATAATAATAATAATAATAGCCCCTTCAGTCATAACTGACTATGGGAATGCGCCCCTGAGGTGACAGCCCTCAGCTGCTTATTTTCCTGGTGCTCCTTTCGACGTTTTCTCCCCTCCTCTGTTTGTTGTGTGAGCCTCTCTTCACCCAATCTGAGGTGGCGCCGTAAATAGCATCGCCACTTAGTGCGATCGGCAGCTTCATCCTCCCATGTTGCTGGATCCATGTCCAGTGCCCTCATATCTCTCTTGCACACATCTTTGAACCTCAGCTGTGGTCGCCCAACTGTTCACTTGCCATCTTCCAATTGTCCGTAGAAGATATCTTTTGGGATGCGACCATCTTCCATGCGGCGAACATGGCCAAGCCAGCAAAGTCTGCGCTGTCTAAGCAGTGTATACATACTTTGAAGGCCAGCACGTGACAACACCTCAACATTTGTCACTTTATCTTTCCACGAAATGCCGAGGATGCGGCGTAGACACAGTAAATGGAAGGTATTGAGCCTTCTTTCTTGCTTAGCATAGGTCGTCCAGGTCTCGCTGCCATGTAGGAGTGTGCTGGTGACGCAGGCATTATATACCGCAGCTTTGGTCTTCACTGTGAGTTTGGAGTTTCCCCAAACACGCGATGTGAGGCGGGCAAAGGTAGCTGCAGCTTTGCCAATGCGGCTGTCGATTTCTGTATCCAGTGAGAGTTTGTCATTGATAGTAGACCCTAGGTATGTGAAGTGGTGCACCACTGCCAATTCATAGTTATCGATAGTGATAACTGGTGCAGCACCCGCATCCTGACTCAGCACATTCGTTTTCTTTAGACTTATTGTGAGGCCAAAGTCCTTGCATGCTTTAGTGAAGCGATTCATCAAGTTCTGAAGCTCCTGTTGGCTTTGAGTGACGACTGCAGCATCATCAGCGAACAACAAGTCTCTTATAGTGACCCTTCTGATTTTTGTTTTTCCCTTCAGCCTTGAAAGATTAAACAGACAAAGGATAAAGGATAAGTAGCTTCGAATAGCATTGCAGCCCCTGGATTTGTGTGAAACACAATAGTCAACGTGGATTCCACGCTTGCTCATTAGCATGCACAATAGCAACGTGGAATTCTACAACGTGGGCTAATTAATATGATAAACAGTTTTCACGCGTGCATCCAGGACATCGCTTTGTCTTAAAGGGGATGGTAAGCCATGCATTCTGCCTTACCTTAGAGCGATCTAAATCAACTACCTCCTTCGGCTTTCTTTCTTACTGCCTAGTAGGGCGTTGCCAAAGTCCAACGAGGAAAGCGGTTATCGATCAAAAAGGCAGTGGTGGTCCCAGAACGGACGAAGCAGTTTCTCGCCGTCGTTTAACACCTCAGTGTGAACCAGAAAATCGCTCGCAGATTGAGACGAACGGGGAATAGTCTAGGGCGGTAAGATAGTTGGGTAATAGAGCGGGGACTGGCGGCGCAGAATCAGAAAAGTTCCCTGATTTCAAAAAAGTTGTGAACTTTCGCGTGTCCCCCTGATCCTTCAATTCTTTAATTATATATTGAGACCACTGAAGAATGGGTTTATCATTTGCGCCAGAGAGTCCGAAGAAAGTACTAGCTATATGCAACAAGATTTCCTGTGCATATCTTCTATATTGGAATCTAAAATTCATTCTGTTTGGCCAGTGGTAATATATTAGTTTCAAGTGATCAGTGGTCTAGTTCTTTCATTTTATTTCACTGGGTTTTGTGTTAATTTAAAACTATTAAATAAACCCATCATAAAAGTTTCCAGTTGTAAATTAAATGATATATCTATACGTTATCTTCCAATATAATAGATGCTTAAATTTATTTAGAAGCCGAAAAGGGATTTATAACGAATTAATACAGTTTAGTTCGGTATATACGTGTGTTTTTTAAACTATTAGACTCGCGGAATCTTCTTATATATATATATATATATATATATATATATATATATATATATATATATATATATATAATCTAGAAATTAGTACCACTAAACGGGTAGCCCAGTAGGATCTGATCTTAAGTCTGGGTCTAACTCTAGATAGAGTGTGAGTGAGTTGTCTTTGTGAAGATAGGGAATAAAAATAATTTTACCCCTAGACAACGCTTTTAGTACCACACAAAATAAATATAGGATTGTTTTCTTCCACAGCAGCAGAGAGTTACGAAAAACTAAAAATTCGTTACTTTAATTATTCTCTGGCAGAGAAAAGTGGAAATAAATTTTTTAAAAGATTGCTTGGATCGCGTGATTGTAAAACAGTCACAACGGTTTTGAAGTTAGCAGAGTTGAGCAAAGCTAAAGACGCCTTATTCTGATTTTTTAAAAGTCTAGTTAATAACGTCTCTTCTCGTAATTGACTTCGGCGGGCGGAGTTTTGGTGGAAGAGATTATATTTTCAAGGAAAATTTTTTTTCCTCCTTGTAATTTTAAAAATTAAATATAATTAATATTTTTTTATATATTTTGTCTCTACTGATAAGTAATAGTAGATTTTTCTACTTGTTTGACTTACCATTTAATGTGGCATAGTCACCTGCATTAAGAGTCTTAATTGACAGATAATAGCAGCGATAAGATAGCAAATTAATAAAAAGACAGGAGGTATCTCAGGTAATTAATATTTTGTGTTTTTCTCGTAAGCAGTTTAGAGATTTTCCCCTTCTTTTCTTCGTATTATTCTCTAGTCGTAGTAGCATCCAGTTCTTTGACATGGCAGAGAGAGTTCAGTTGAGGTCCATGTTGAGGCAGGAGGCCAAGGAGACAGGATTACAGGGAGATGCCATGAACCTGTTTGTCAACAGGGAACTTGACAGGTATGATACGGAGAAGAAGGAAGAGAAAGAAGCACAAGAGAGAGAAGTTTGAGAAGAAGGAAGAGAGAGAGAGAGAGTAGAGGCTGAGAAGAAGGAAGAGAGAGAGAGCAGAGGCTGAGAAGAAGGAAGAGAGAGAGAGAGCAGAAGCTAGGGAGAAGGAAGAGAAAGAGAGAGAGCAGAGAGGACAGAAGCACAAGAATTGGAGCAGAAGAAAATTGACGCAGAGATGGAAGTCCGCAGGGAAAATGAGAGAGAGAGAGGGAAAGACAGCACGAATTGGCGCTTAAGGCTTTAGAGAGTCGGGGTGCTTCTACTTTCAATAATGGAGAGGCGTCTTCACCCCAGTCTCAATCAACTGATCTCTCCAGTAGCCAATCTTCCCAACTAGCAGCGATGTCTTTTGTCTTAAAGTCTTTCCCTAGCCCTAATGAGAAAATTGACACCTTCCTAGAGAATTTCGAGAGTATGGCAAATCTGTATGGGTTAGGGAGTTCTCGTTGGTGCCTTAAACTCTCAATGGCACTAAAAGGGCATGCGTATGACGTGTATACAAAGCTGAGAAGCAACCAATATGATTACGACATGCTAAAAAAGGCCTTGCTAGAGCGGTTTGAGATGACCGCCCGTAAATTTCTGCAAATGTTCAGAAACAGCCGAAACTAGAGCACGGAGACATTTCCCCAGTTCTCTTCACGTTTAACGGGCTATTTAATTCAGTGCCTTGAATTATCAGAATTACCTCTTTCGTATGAGGGAATTCTGGAACTTGTTCTTGTGGAACATATAAAATCAACGTTATCAAACGAAACCCGTAGATTTTTGGCTAAAAAGGGCGCAGTCAGGCTTGAGGACATCCTCAATAAGGCGGAACGCTATGCAAACGCAATGGCCGAACTTCCCAGCACTAAACGAAAACCCACAGATGAGCCACCTCACAAACAAAATCTAGAACAGTCATCGTATTCTTCTAATTCCTTCCAACACTATAACCAACAAGAAACCAATACCCAGAGACCTCCCCAAGAGAAATCGAAATTCTACAAAACCCGATATCCCCCCAAAAAACAACAATCCTGATCAACCCACCAGGTCTACATGGCAGCGCGGCCACCAAGGTCAAGGCAAGGGAAAAACCCCTACAGCAGGGACGTCTGATCAGGGCAAGCACACCGTGCCAAACCGAATCGGATGCTTGCATACAGCCTCGCAAGGAAGAGTCAATGTCAGTGATCCTCAACCTGAGGGGGGCAGACCCGCAACGCGAGGAACTGTAATTTTGAACGGTACCTCAACAACTTGTCTTTTTGACACTGGATTATCTTTTGACTGTATTGTCACCAGGCACCTAGTCAAACCCGGTCAGGAGACAGAGGACACCGTCAAACTATGTGGAGCTTTTAAGAGTGACGCACACAGGACGCTTCCTATCGCACTGGTAGAAATACACTCTGATTTTGTCAGAGGTGTTATTAAAGCGGCCATAATGGATGATCCTATCTACCCAGTTATCCTAGGATGTAGATATGTGTTTGTTGGGAGACCAAAAGAGCCAATTGTGGCAGCGGTAACCACAAGAGGGCAAACTAAGAAGGAGAGGGAGCATGCGCCAAATTTGTTGCCGAATGAACTGAAGGAGGCGCAACAAAAGGACCCTACTCTGGAGCCCTGCTTTAGAAAACTGCCCATGGCTAAGGACCCCAGACACCACGGAGACATCTTTTCGAAGGATGGCGTATAGTATCGTAGAACGGGCGACCCTGATACAGGGAATAACCAGCTCCTAGTACCGACGCAGTACAGAAGCCAGATCTTAGAAATGGGGCACTCTCTTCCCTTTAGCGGACATATGGGACAAAACGCCACTATTCAGCGAATAAAAACCCACTATTGGTTGCCGGGAATGAACTCTGAGATTATCAGGTACGTGAAATCCTGCGCCCAGTGCCAACGTGTGGCACCCAAGCACTTGACCCCCCCCCCCCCAGTACCTATGGGGCAAATGCCAATAGTAAGGACTCCATTCGAACGGGTTGCTGTCGACATCATTGGACCCCTGGAAAGGACCAAAAGAAGGAACAGGTTCATCCTGACCTTAGTCGACACTTGCACATTTTGGGCCGAAGCTATACCGCTAACATGCACGGATTCCAAGCATGTCGCAGAAGCTCTCGTGCACATTTTTACACGGCTGGAATTCCCTCAACAAGTTTTGACGGATAATGGATCCCAATTCCGTCACCTGTTAATGGAGGAGATCTTTAAGATCTTGAGGGCCAAACGCATCCACACATGTCCCTACCATTCGGCCGGAAATGGGCTCGTGGAGCGTTTTAACGGCAGCCTCACCATGATGTTACGTATGCTGGCTCAAGAGAAACTGGAAGATTGGGACCTATATATATCTGCTGCCTTATTCGCCTACAGAGAGGGTCCCCAAGCATCTACGGGATTCCCGCCAGCCACACTTTTATTCGGCAGACCTATTAAGGGGCCACTAGAAGCCTTACTTCGGTCCCTGACAGACCAAAAGGCTGACGAGACAGTCGTCTCTGCAAGCAAATATGTATCTGAGCTCAAGGAAAGGCTACAGCTAGGATGGGATCTAGCTACAACCAACCTTAAGAAAGCGCGCGCAAAACATGCTAAAAGATACAATAAAGCTGCAAAAAAGAGAGAACTCCAACCAGGAGAGAAAGTTTTGTTGCTACTTCCAACCGGAAACAACAAACTTCGCATTGGATGGCAAGGGCCGTTTACCGTCCTTAAAAAGATCACACGCACCAATTACAAGATCTCCATTAAAGGAAAGGAGAAGGTCTTCCACATAAATCTGTTTAAGAAATATTTGGAAAGACCAGTGCCGTCCTCCGAGCATCTCCTGGCGGTCGCCATAGCAACGGAAGACGAGGAAGATGACGAGAGTTGCATGGAGTATCCATTGCAACAAACAGAATCCTTTAAAGATGTCAAATTCGGCGACAATCTCTCAGAAGAACAACACACAGAAACCAGGGCGCTACTGAAACAGTACGCTGCAGTCTTAACAGATGTACCTGGTCGAACAAATCTCATAGATTTTTATATGAAATTAACTAACGAGACCCCGGTTCGAACCAGAGTTTACCCCATTCCGTACGCTAAAGCTGATGCACTACGCGGAGTAATAGACAAGCTGCGTCAGGCAGAAATTATCAGTGAGTCTACATCTCCTTACAGTTCGAGTGTAGTACTGTTGCAGAAGCCCAATAAGGAAGTTAGGCTGTGTATAGATTACCGGTTACTAAACGCTGTAACGGAATTCCAGATCGAACCTCTCCAGACTGTTTCTGAGTTGTTCATCAAGCTTAGCAAACCAAGAATTTTGTCCAAGATTGACCTGAGTAAAGGTTATTACCAAATACCAGTCAAGGAGGACGTTACAACTTTGTTAGCTTTCAGCACTAGTGAAGGACATTACACATTTAATGTGATGCCGTTCGGACTGCACAATGCCCCAGGAGTGTTCACAAGGATGACGAGGAAGCTTTTAGAACCTTTGCACAGTCCCCATATCCATAATTTCAAATAGTTGCAGCAAAAAGGCCCCGAACGAAGAAAGACACCCGTTTTTTCTTATCACTATGTGCGTATTATCAAAAAAATATCCGGAATTTCAACGGACTA
Source organism: Oreohelix idahoensis (assembly GCA_024509875.1). NCBI lineage: Eukaryota > Metazoa > Mollusca > Gastropoda > Stylommatophora > Oreohelicidae > Oreohelix > Oreohelix idahoensis. The sequence continues at coordinate 167,577 of JAMPIV010012290.1, read as the reverse complement.
ATGGCACCACTGACTGACCTTACAACAAAAGGACGTCCTGATAAGGTTATTTGGGATTCGCAGTGCGAACAAGCATACAGCACTTTTAAAGAACAGTTGTCCGAATACCCCATTTTGAGGTTACCTGACCTCAAGAAACCTTTTGTATTGCGGGTCGACGCGTCGGGTCAGGGCATCGGGTCAACACTGCTGCAAGCAGAATACACCGACCCGAATATGTTATTCCCAGTTGCGTATGTAAGTCGAAAATTAAATACGGCTGAACGTAACTACAGCACAGTTGAAAGAGAATGTCTGGCACTGATTGACGGGATAAGACGTCATCATGAGTTTCTTTACAGGACATCTTTTACGGTGCAAACAGACCACGCTCCCTTAGCTTTTCTTGGCGCAAATAAGGAATTTAACGCAAGGATCATGCGTTGGGCCTTACTATTAAGCGTGTACTCCTTCAAAGTGGAATATATTCAGGGAAGACAGAATGTCGGAGCTGATTTCATGAGTAGAAACTGGACTACGGAGGAAGAGGAGGAAATCGAAGATACCAATCATCCAAAAGTTACAAATCAGGGCAGCTTCATAGTCATAAATGAAACATGAAATATGGTTTTATGTCTAAAAGTGGGGACGATTGTGACGTAGAGAAATGAAAATTGAAGTCCCTGAATTGATGGATGATAAAGGATACGTAGCCTCGAATAGCATTGCAACCCCTGGATTTGTGTGAAACACAATAGTCAACGTGGATTCCACGCGGGCTCATTAGCATGCACAATAGCAACGTGGAATTCTACAACGTGGGCTAATTAATATGATAAACAGTTTTTACGCGTGCATCCAGGACATCGCTTTGTCTTAAAGGGGAGGGTAAGCCACGCCTTCTGTATTACCTTAGAGCGATCTAAATCAACTACCTCCTTCGCCTTTCTTTCTTACTGCCTAATATAGCGCTGCCAAAGTCCAACGAGGAAAGCGGTTATCGATCAAACAGGCAGTGGTGGTCCCAGAACGGACGAAGCAGTTTCTCGCCGTCGTTTAACACCTCAGTGTGAACCAGAGAATCGCTCGCAGACTGAGACGAACGGGGAATAGTCTAGCGGTAAGATAGTTGGGTAATAGAGCGGGGACTGGCGGCGCAGAATCAGAAAAGTTCCCTGATTTCAAAAAAGTTGTGAACTTTCGCGTGTCCCCCTGATCCTTCAATTCTTTAATTATATATTGAGACCACTGAAGAATGCGTTTATCATTTGCGCCAGAGAGTCCGAAGAAAGTACTAGCTATATAGAACAAGATTTCCTGTGCATATCTTCTATATTGGAGTCTAAAATTCATTCTGTTTGGCCAGTGGTAATATATTAGTTTCAAGTGATCAGTGGTCTAGTTTCATTTTATTTCACTGGATTTTGTGTTAATTTTAAACTATTAAATAAACCCATCATAAAAGTTTCCAGTTGTAAATTAAATGATATATCTATACGTTATTTTCCAATATAATAGATGCTTAAATTTATTTAGAAGCTGAAAAGGGATTTATAACGAATTAATACAGTTTAGTTCTGTATATACGTGTGTTTTTTTTTATTTATTAGACTCGCGGAGTCCTCTTAAATATATATATATATATATAACTGAATACGCTAGTGTTTAAAAATAGTCTTAAATGTAAACTTAGCGCGCGTCAGAATATGATTAGTATTGAGAGTATGATTTCATGTTTTCTATTTTTTCACATAGGATGATCATATACCTTTGCGTCCCAGCAATTATAGAGTCCTCCAGACTCGGTTCTTCTATTATCCAGAATTTTATGAACCTTTAAATATAATCTTCTTGTGGCGGCCCGGTGCGGTCTCGCTCTCTAAAGTTACATGAGATCAAAGCAACCCAAGAACATCAGAAGTTGCCCACCACCAGCGGTGAAATCCAGGAGACCATTACCTTCTCATAACTATATCAGTGACAGTGCCATCCCATAGAAGCTTTTAGATAATCGAAAAGCAACACTAATGCTTCACCTTCCAGCGATTACGGGAAAATTTGCTAAACGCCAAGCCCGCTAGTCTGGGGCTGGAAAACGAAGGAAAAGACTCATACATTTAGTTGAGCAATTGCTTGCCTGTGTGTGTTATTCTATGGAGTGCCAGATTCAACGATCGGTAAGTGAGAATGTGTGTGTGACTGATGTGATGGCCATCGCTAGCGTGCATGAATGAATAAGATATATTAGCTAAACTTATAATTCTCTTTACTTGGTAAATATACTTATACTGTATTCCTTGTATTGTTCTCTTTAAGTGGGATTGCTTACCTTTGCTTATTTCCCCTCCCTTAATCTGTTTTGTCCAGGGATAACTTGGAGAATACTAGGACTCTGTTCCTACACCCCATACTAAATATTGTAAAACCCCCTATCAGAATAAATTAATCTATCTTTTTGGGTTAAAGTATCTCTTTCTGATAACCACTTGTCTTTGGACTGGGTTTCTTTTTTGTCTGTACAAGCGGGAAGGGCATATTGGGATACTACTCTTCAAACCCCCCCCCCCCCACTTTGTTATTTGTATTTTTTCTGTAACTATGATCTTTGACTGTACCATGCTAAATGTTGTGATTTTGGTTTAATGATAATAAACACCATAAACCTTAAATTACTGCGTTGGCCGACCCATTACCCATATCTGTTATATGTAGTTTGTATTCACGGTTGTGTGTTTGAAGCACCAAATTGGTGTGTGTACATGAGTGTTGAGTAACTGGCAAAAATTGTTTAGCCAGGAGAGGTTTAGGAGTCTACAGATAAATAAAATTGTCGTAAGATAGGCAAATCGGAGAAATTACCCTATTTCAGAGACTGTCCTTACTCTTTCCAGCACCCTTGTGAATCAACTATCTATTTCTTAACCCTTACTATCATAGAGCCTTCACCATCATTCTTCACTCGAACGGGACCACTATTTCTAAGACCTATCTCAAATAAAAGTACGACAACCTGCAGGGTAACACAGTCTGTTGAGCCATTAAAAGCCGGTCTGCATGTATTTGACGGTAAGAAATAATTTAGTTACATATGTATATATAATTATATTATTAATATGTGCCTTAAAGAAGTGGAAAAGTGTGTGTGAAATCAATGTGTAATTCTTGAGGGAATTCAAACATGTTTTAGCTCAATTTAATTGTGAAATGAAAGCACATGGACGTGTAGATTGTGATGTTAGTTTTATAAAAGTTTTGAAGATGTTAAGCTTGCTGGAATGGACCAGCTTATTGGAAAGATAGATAGAATGAAAGAAATTATTTTACTGTATTAATTGAGTTATAACAAAACTCTTTCCACAAAGCCATATGATTGTAAGGAAGCAAATCATGGACAAACTGTAACCAGAGAGTTACTAGAAAAGTGTGCTATTAATTAAACGAATTATGTTATTTTTGACTTGCTTTGATTCTCATCAGTAGCCACATATTGTCTGATCGGTCTCATCTTACCTCCTGACTGGATAGAGAGTTACTGAGCTATACTACGTGGGTTATACATATACTACAGGACAAAAGTAAAGGGCCGCCATTCAGTTTAGACAAGGTTTATATAATTAATTGGCAAACTGTAAAGACCAGAGAAAATATCAGTAAAACTGAGCTCAGAGAAATGTGTATATATGTCTGTGTGCACTAGGTTACTTTTTTTTAAATGTCCAAAAAACTGGGTCACTTTAACCCGCACGTGAAAATTGCCATTGTTGCTGCAAAACTCATGGTTTTTGCAACACGCCCCACTAGTTCAAAAGGTGAAAAAGTGAGTTGAATTTGAATGCACGTGGAAAATGATCATAGGTAAAGAGTGTTCACCGGTGGTATCCAATAAATCAGTGTGACAAGTGGTCGAAATGATCACCACATTAGCCATGCCACCAAAGAGAAGTCTCAGCACTGTAGACCGTGGTCGAGCCATGGCATGGATTCAGGATGGTCAATCTGTTCGTCATGTTGCAAGACGTTTAGCAGTGTCCCACTCTACCATTCAGAGACTTCTTGAGAGATTACAAGCTACCGGACATTTGAAAAATCGACCCTGCTCAGGAAGCATTATATAAACCTTGTCTAAACTGAATGGCGACCCTTAACTTTTGTCCAGTAGTATATTATATATATATATATATATATATATATATATATATATATATATATATATATATATATATATATATATATATATATATATATATATACATATATATATATATATATATATATATATATATATATATATATATATATATATATATATATATATATATATATAGAGAGAGAGAGAGAGAGAGAGAGAGAGAGAGAGAGAGAGTCAGTGTCTAGTGTTAGTCTGGAGATGGGCACCATAGGAACCTAAGATAGTACATTACTATCTCATCTAGGAACTTACACAGCTTGACTATACCATTGCTGTCGATACACCATTACTTTTTTCAGAGAATGGGGTATTTTTTGTAAGACCAGTCTCTTATCTGACACTATCCTGGTATCATCATATACACCTATGTGTCCAGGATATTATCATCATCATGATATCCTTCCTCTCGCTACAGACTTGATTTCTCTTGTTCTCCATATGTTTCCCAATGCAATGAAATAACCTCTTGCTTTTTGTATTCTTATTTTGATATCACTGTCTTTCCCTCCAACTTTGTCTATATTACTTCCAAGATATGTGTCGATTCTACATCTTTTAGTGGTGTTTCTTCACGTTCAACCTTGTTATCATTTTTTGTATTTATTCTCATAATCTTTTCCCTGTGTATGTTCAGGCCCACTTGTTGTGACCTCTCATCGAGAATTTTCATTTTCTCTTGTACCTGATTATGGTTATGGGATAGAAGAGCCAATGCATCTGCAAAATTCAGATCATCAAGATGTTTAGTCAGATTTCACTGTATTCCATTTCTGCAGTGTGATGTTGATGTTTTCATAACGCAGTCTATTGCTAGTAAGAAACTAAATGGAGACAAGTGGCATCCCTGTCTCACTCCCGTTCGAATCCTAAACGGTTCTGTAAGTTGTCCTTCACGAAGAACTCTGCATGTCATGTCTTCATAGGTTTTCTTTATTAAGTTAATGATCTTCATGGGAACTCCACAATGCTTAATCAATTTCCAAAGTGATTCTGTCTACACCGTAAATTGGCTTTTTATAGTCTATGAATCCATTCCAGACTTTGTTCAATTATTATTCTCAATGTGGATATCTTGTCTGTACAGGATCTGTTTTGTCGAAAAACTGATTGTTTTTTTTTTTAACGTTTTGCCTCGTTTTGGAGAGTCGCTGATGAGTGCAGATGTGATGAAAGGGAAATGATCTTGGGAAATACTTGTTGAGTAGAGTTAATTTTGGGTTAGAGTACTTGCTTACAGATTGGTAATGGATTTGTTTAAAGATATCTCCTCTTGGTTTCGTGGAAACAGTATGTCAGATAGCGGGTGAACTCTGGTCATAATGTACTGTTTCTGTACTGTTTTTGAGTGATGTGTGAATAGCTCTCGCGGCTAGTGTCCGCAAGGATTTTTGAGAGCGGTGTTAAGAGAACAGTAGATTCTCGTGACTGTGTGAACGGGGTGTGTTCCCGTGGGATCAGTCTGTGCAGGGTTTTTGACTGAGGTGGTCAGCCCTGATGTGTTTTTTGGATAATGTATGCCTGCGCAGGGCTATAGAGATTTTGTAGGCCATGATTATTATATAACTGCCGTAGATGCAGTATTTGTGCACTGATGTGAAGTATAGAGATTTTGTAGGCCATGATTATTATATAGCTGCCGTAGATGCAGTATTTGTGCACTGATGTGAGGAGTAGAGATTTTGTAGGCCAGGATGTGTATGGGCCGTATGTTAACTGCATTATGAAGATTCATGTTTCGATGTAACTGTATTCGTCTAGATCTACGTGATGTTATAATTGTAATAAACCATGGTTAAAATATCATCAGACGTTACACCATTCCATGACTCGGTGTGTACGCTACTGTGAGTGACTGTCCCAAAACACACTCACCTTCTTCACCATAAATACAAACTCCTGGATTCTTCTGGTAGTAACAAAATCGTGAAGTATCAGTGAGAATTACATGTAGTAGACATTATCGTGAAGTATCAGTCGCGTCCCGTTCAACCTAATCGGTTATATTAGGGCGCATATGCAAACACAAAAGACCCTTAGGTCTGAGATTCAACTTTTGTAATTATCTCTCAGTTGCTTGTCTATGGACTCTTTTAATCTCTCAAGGTTGATTCTTTTCAACACTTTTCCTGGCACTGATTGTAACATTATTCCTCTATATTTTGTGCACTCTTGTAAATTTCCCTGATCAGATAACCTTCCTTCCATTCTGCTGGTATTTCCTCTCTCTCCCAGACTGTGCCAAGTAGTTTGTATAATATCTCTGTAGTGGTACCAATTTCTGGAAACGTTCGACATAATATCTCATTGGCTATTTCCCGCGAAAACTACTGTCGAAATTGCCCCAATACACACCACGCGACACCTACATCAACCATTGATATGTATAATAAAGAGTTTGATGGTAGTGCATCATTGGTTGCCATGGAAATTGCGGCCGTGTTGGATTCTTTTGTCCTATTTCAAATTGCTAAGGCGTTTTTATTTACTAACCTAGGAATACCAAACTTTGGCAGAAAGTTTATGTTAATAATGTATAACTTTTGTCAGATTGGATATATGATAACTTTAATAGATCCAAAGTTACAGGGTTTTGAACTTAGAGTCTAAAAATAGTAACACATTTTGCTAAATTGTAGATTCATGTTTTTAATAAATCAAATGTTTGAGAGATTTTGAAAAAAACCGATATGATAAAAGTTATAGAATGTTATGGACACTACGTGTGACAAATCTCAAGGCAATTAATTAATTAATGTGCATGTTATACGAACTCCGCCAATGCCGGTCCCAAGCCCGGATGAAAAAGGAGGAGGGCGGCCTGCATGGAGGCCGTAAGGAGGCAGCCCCTCCACCATGCAAAGGCACAACAGGTCAATCACCTGTTTGCTTTAAATCATGATTACGCGAACTACAAGAGAGAAAACCGGACTGATTCTAAAGGCGACGAACTGGAACGGACTACGGACTACGACTTATGGAACTTGGAACACAAGAAGTTTAAATGGGAAGGAAGAGGAGCTGGTGGAAGAGATGAGGAAAGCAAAACTAGAAATCCTGGCTATAACGGAAACGAAGAAAAAAGGACAAGGAGTCATGGATCTCGATGGCAACACGTTGCTCTACAGTGGTGTACCCATATCTGAAAGAGCTAAAGGGGGCGTGGGTTGCATTGTGGCCCAAAATCAAAAAGATAGTATCAAGGGATGGAACTTTGTCTCGGAGCGCATTATGGTTGTAAAACTAAAAGAAGGAGAAACCATAGTCAACCTGGTCATAGTGTATGGGCCAAATGAGGATGAGAGAGCAGAGGTCAAGGAGGAATTCTTCGAGCTGCTTCAAAGGACAGTGGATGACTGCCTAGATGAAGTTATTATGCTCGGAGATTTTAATGCCAGAGTTGGAAATGACCATGCTAGATGGGGTGGAGTTATCGGAAGATATGGAGAAGATACTCTCAATGACAATGGAAAGCGACTCCTTAGATTCTGCAGTGAGCAGAATCTGATCATTACAAACACAAAGTTCCCCCATAAGCGCATACATGCATACACTAGATGTGAACCAACCAAGAATGAGAAGTCAGTGATCGACTATGCCATTGTTCGGTGAAGCTCATTCAGATATGTCCGAGATGCAAGAGTCTGGAGGGGGCCAGAGATTGGAAGTGATCACTACCTGCTAACAATCAAACGAACAACTGAAAGAGTTGCTCAGCCTAGGAACTGCCAGACATCACGCAAGAAACCAAGTAAACGAGCAGGAGAAATGAGCATTAGGACCTACAAGCTGAGAGAGCCAGAAATTAAGACCAGATATCCGGGGCTTATTGCTACAGCAGTGAGCAACACAGAAGAACGACCTGATGACTTGGAAACCCTCTGGAATAAATTCAAGGATATCATAAAGACAGCTGCTGCAGAAGCATGCGGTGAAGTCAGACTTGGGAACCAGAGAAAGAGGACACCTTGGTGGACAGAGGAAGTCAAAGAGAAAATAAGAGAGAAGAAAATGGCATGGAAACAATACTTAGGAGCTAAAAACACAACAGGACAAATGGAAAAAAATAGAGAATATGTGAACAGAAGCAAAGAACAAAGTGCTAGCAGCAAAACAGAAGTCCTGGGAAGAATTTGGAGAAAAGCTAGAAAAAGATGCACAAGAAAACCAGAAATTGTTCTATAAGACCCTAAAGAACATGAGGAAAGAAAAAACAATGCCCTCTCAAATTTATAAAGGACAAGCAAGGCAAATTGCTTACTGCCCCGAAGGAAGTAATGGAAAGATGGAAAGAATATTTCTCAGAACTCCTGGATGGTGAGCATGATGAAGCATCAGAAATGATAACCACTGACACAGAAGAGGAAACCAATGATGGTGAAGATGACATAAAGATGGAAGAACTGAGGGCAGCACTAGAGAAAATCAAGATGGGCAAAGCAGCAGGGCATGATGGTATAAAACCAGAAATGGTTAAGTACATGGGAGCATCAGGCGACCTATTACTCTTAAAGGTCCTACAGGCAGCATGGTGCAACAAGACCATACCAAAGGATTGGGAGATTGCCATCATAACACCAATTTTCAAAAAGGGTGACAATCGACAATGTGGAAACCATAGAGGCATATCCCTTCTCAATGTCCCTGGTAAAATCTACTCTAGAATCCTAGAGCAGAGACTCCGACGCCTAGCTGAGCCACAATTGGATGAGGTCCAGTGCGGATTCCGAGCAAACCGAAGTACTCAAGACCTAATCTTCACACTCAGACAGCTGAGTGAAAAGGCCCTTGAGTATAAGAGTGAGATCCATCTTTGTTTCATAGATCTGGAAAAGGCGTTTGACAGGGTCCCCTGGAGCAAACTTTGGGACTGTTTGGCAAGGAAGAATATTCCAACACCTCTGATTCATGCTATACAGAGCTTCTACAAGTCTTGCAGAAATTATGTGAGGACAGCAAACCATAAGTCAGAAGAGTTCAGGACCACCACTGGTGTAAGACAAGGTGATATCCTATCACCTTACCTCTTCATACTCCTTATGGACGATGTCATCAAGGCATGTAAGGAGAGAACAAGAAAGTATTCAGTGGGGTACTGGAAGATGAGACAGGTCTATATTTCGGAGCTGGCATTTGCTGATGATGTTGCCCTGATTGCTAAATCAGAGGCACATCTCCAATCCAACCTGCAAGTCTGGAAGGAAGAGCTGGAGAAGAGAGGGATGGTCATAAGCAGCTCTAAAACAAAATCCATGGTGATATCACGAGAAGAAAGAAAACATCAGATTAAGTTGGGAGAACAGGTCCTGGAGCAGGTCGACCACTTTAAATATCTCGGAGCTATTATAGACCGAAAGGGAGGCATCAAAGAAGAGTTGGCCACTCGAAAAGCAGCGGCTGGGAGACTTTTTCAGGCCACAAATCGTGGATTCCTCAGCAAGAAAGAGGTTGGTAAGAAAACGAAGATGGCTGTATACCGCTCCACCTATGTCCCAGTCTTGACATATGGATGCGAGTCGTGGGCAATGACTACAACCCACAAAAGTCAGATCCAAACCTCAGAAATGAGGTATCTGAGGAAAGTGGTTGAAGTAACAAGAAGAGACATGGTCCGCAACCAGACGATCCGTCAAGGCCTAAAATCCCATCCGCTGCAGACCCAAATAGAACAGTCCCAACTAAGATGGTTTGGCCATGTCTGCAGAATGGGAGAAGATCGGCTACCACGACAAGCATGGGAAACAAAGAGCCAGGGATCCAGACCTCCAGGACGACCCAGAGTCCGCTGGGAGGACAACATTAGACAATCTTTGAAGGACCGAGGACTAGAATGGAACCAGGCAGGAAGAAGACAGCTGATAGAATGGTCTGGCGCTCTCTCTTCCAAACCTCTACACCTCACGGTAGAAGGGGAACGACTAAGTAAGTAAGCATGTTATACGAAATTTATAACAGAAAAATATATTGTGAGAAAATCTAATTTTTTTCTATAATGACAGTATAACTACAAAAGTATTTAATATAATCACCCCAAAAATTACTTTATTTTATTCATAATATACTTACTTACTTAATCGTTCCCCTTCGACCGTGAGGTGTAGAGCTTTGGAAGAGAGAGCGCCAGACTATCCTATCGGCTGTTTTCCTCCTGGCCTGGTTCCATTCTAGTCCTCGGTCCTTCAAAGATTGTCTAATGTTGTCCTCCCAGCCGACTCTGGGTCGTCCTGGGGGTCTGGATCCCAGGCTCTTTGTTTCCTATTCTTGTCGTGGTAGCCGATCGTCTCCCATTCTGCAGACATGGCCAAACCATCTTAGTTGGGACTGTTCTACTTGGGTCTGCAGGGAGTGGGATTTTAGGCCTTGACGCATCGTCTGGTTGAGGACCATGTCTCTTCCCGTTACTTCAACCACCTTCCTCAGATACCTCATTTCTGAGGTTTGGATCTGGCTTTTGTGGGTTGTAGTCATTGCCCAAGGCTCGCATCCACACGTAAAGACTGGGACAAAGGTGGAGCGGTATATATTATTCAGAATATACCAGTAGCATATCCAGCTTTCTTTGAATATTCCTGTCTGTCTATTGAGATTATTGCCTCAATGCTTTCTTTGTCTTAACACAATTGTCGGGCTTTTAGAGGTAAGTGCCAGTAGTTTTGACTTTCTTGCTACTACCAGTCAACAAAACTGTTTCCGATTGTCACGGATTTGACTGTTAATTTTATTTTACCAACATGTCCAATTTTTCTTATCTTTTAATGTTCTAGTTTGCTCGATTTTTTTGCACTTTCAGTTTTCTTTTCTTCCAGATTTTACCTATGCCGCCCATTATTCCCCTCTCAGACCCCACCCCGCGGTTTTACTTCGCTCTGGCCTTCATTAAAAATTCAACACTTGGCCTGTAGGGGTCAGCTTATGATAATATTACCTAAGTTGTATCTGGGGCTTGTCTGGCCAGCAGGAACGTTTCTTACTGGTAACAGTGTTTGATCACGAGCGAGACATAGTTTCTTTGAAGCGAACCGCTAGCCTACAGTCAGTAGCGAAAGCAAAGGGGAGACAAAACTCACGTTCGTTCTGAGAGATTTTGTTGTGGCCCCTGATCGCTCACAGAATAATATTATGTATCGTCTACGAAACTTTCTCGCGGCCGTTGCCTACTGATGTAGACTCTAGAATAACATTTGTTTTACACATGTACACATGATTACGGTATACGCCGAACATCTGTGGAAAAGGCGATGCCAGGTGTCCGGGGGTAGCGTCACTTGTAGACTGTAAATCTAGAAAGTTTACTCAGTCAAGCACACTCGTAATTGTTTCCTGCCCGTAGATGACCAAGTGAGATAGACAGATGTTAGCACTAGATTATGTTGCCTATTCTCGTCATCTCGGTGTACGTAGATATCGTTTATTATATATATATATATATATATATATATATATATATATATATATATATATATATATATATATATATATATATATATATATTCATGTTAGCTTTTATAACTGATAGTAGTGTGACTTGAAGTATTTTAGGTAATTTCTCCCGGCAATTAATTCAGTGATAATGTAGCGCCGTCTACCGCCTTAGTAAAACGGGTGCGTAAGCAGTAGGTGTCTCCCGGGGTTATTGGTTGCAATGGGTTAATGGTAAACTTACGATAACAGATATTTACAAGTCCGTTCAGTGCGGGAACTATAACACTGAATTAAAAGAGGTAGTCTCTTATTACTTTCTGATATAAACTTCTAGTGGTTGCGTGGAATTATATGCCTACGTGGGTAGTAAGACACCAGTTTAGAACTTTCACAGCAATCTAGAAAGCAGCCACCTGCTGGAGATATAATTATATCTTATGTTTAAGTAACAACTGTATTAATATAGCAATAACATTGCATTGTCAATGTATTCATTTTGGGAGGTTATTACTTTTTCCCTTTTTTGTGTATCGACCCCAAGGAACGAATACCATTTATTATGTAATGTCAAATGCTGTATTTTATGTAAATTCACTTAATGTTCTAAGATGAATCACATATCCACTCAGCTGGAACTACAGAGTTAGGTGTCCCGCATGTTGAGTTGGAAGAAGACGGAGTAGATTTTGCTGTCAGAACATTTGCTGACAGGTACATGTGTGTACAAAATATATTAGCATATGCAGGCGCATGCTGATAAGTGATAAAGTTGAAGTAACAGGAGGGCGACTCACACGGATAAAGCCAGCCCGAGATAACCATAGCGATGATGATAATTATTATAAATCCCATAGTGGAGCATAACTGTTTATTATAACGTTATAGTAATTGTATTGTTTGCTTGATGTAAAGGTTGTCTCGTTTGTGTCTCAGTTTCAGGGCACACCAGGGCTATTGCATTATTCTAGTCAGGCGACGAAGGTTATATTCTCATCGATCTCACGGTTCCTGAGAGCAATTAGCACTACGAGTTGTCACCCCTACATGAAGTAAAACCCTTTGTCAACGCCCATCCCTCTAATGGGAAATAAGCTCACGCAGTGTTCAGCGAGGCATTGCAAATCTGAAAATCGTATTTGGCAGTAGTGGTTTCCTATTCGCCTCTTTATCACCAGTCAGAGCATTGCGGCTTCCACCATATCTATCAGCGCAGCGTCTTCAGCAGAATTTATATCACCAGACTTTGTGCTTAAACGAAGCACTCAGTCACAAGATGTGAATATTGACGCATTTATTATGTTGTTGTACTGATATACTTATTTTTCATATGTTTTCTTCTTTCAAGAACCTTTAATAAATTTACGCATTTATTAACGCGCTGTTCACGACCCTTCATCCATAATTAATATTACAAGCTTTTACTATCGTCTCTATTTTTTTTTACACGAGAAAGGAGAGAGAGCGGGTGGTGCTTTGACTATATAAGTCTGTTGAGGCTTGGAGAGAGAGAGAGATATAACTTTAATGAATCCTCTTCCAGGTTGGTCTCAAGTTCACCCTATTTACACAATATCTTTGTGTAATCTATAATTTTGTCAGTTCACTCTCATTGTCGATTTCACTACAATTGTCTAACTCGACAAATACTCTAACACCTTCAACTTAACCACAACACCAATGTTCACCCTACAACTTGCTTGACAAGTATAGCAGCAGCCTCAGGTCCTTCATTACATTCTGCTAAGCACTTGGAAGGCAGGATTCTATTACCTTTCTTGAATGAAAGATATGCTTTCTCAGGTCCTTCATTACATTCTGCTAACCATTTAGAAGGTAGGATTCTATTACCTTTCTTGAATGAAAGATATGCGTTCGCACTGTACTCCAAATTACTGAATGAAGACTCTCATTTGAGTTTTAGGCAATCGTTTTTTCACAAGGACTCAACAATTTCAGATTTGTAAACTTGTCATATTCTGATTTCAAGTGTTGTCTTCAACAGTGGAAAGGCTAGGGGCGTGTGGATAAATTTGGTATGCCCAGTAGCATATCCATTTCTTAATAAGGTTGCTTCACATACACATCTTGGACAATACTGATGCTGAGGATAATTGTCATTCAGCCACAACCACATCTTCCAAGCGTCAATTTTTGATTGCAGTAATCAGTAATTACATTCAGTAGCACAACATACATTTTTTTTCAACATGATCTTTGCACTGACATTTCTTTGATAATTTTAACCTCAGGGCCATATGGTATAATTTCAATGAACTGCTTGAATGCGTTTCTGTTACCACCACTTAGCATAGTGGAGTAGTAAATTTCTGCCGTGTTAGAGACCAGCATCATAAAACACTACCAGCCTCATCCTCCATCAGATCTGAACTTTATAGACAGAGGCAAATGTTTACATTAGTAACATTTCAAATAAAAATGTAAACAAGCGTTAAAACACTCTGCCTTAAAGTACATAGAAGCAAAACAATACATGTAAGTAATTTAAAATGTTTCAAAATTTGATATTCATGGAGACCAAAATAATTACATTAATATAAATGTTTAGACAAGAGGAAACATAAAGTAAGTGTCAAAAGTAAATACCTTCACAATTTATATCACAGGATTGCTTCACTTTCCACTTGATGAAGTTTACAGTCTTTCTTCTCGTACCAAGAACCAGCTGGTAAACATGTCTGGCAGGCAATCTTTTTTTAATAACACATGGGCTTCTTTGACAAGACATGTCAATAAAATACATAAGAAATAAACATTAAATTGAGGAAACGAATAAGTACTATGCTTACAAGAATCAGGATAATGTATAGAATTATGAGCAGTCATCGGTTATTCTTGTAACTCAGAAAAATGCGATGATTGTGAAATGTCTGTCAACTAATAGCAAGTTCATGTACCTCCCTGGTCGTTCAAATGAAGCACAGTGGGCCGCCATCTTTGATATCATTCCAGTGAGTAGCCAGCGTCTTAAGGATTAAGGTTCAGGGTTAGGATTAGGATACTTAAACCTGGTTGAAATATACTACTGGACAAAAGTTAAGGGCCGCCATTCAGTTTAGACAAGGTTTATATGATTCTTCGTGAGCAAGTTTCGATTTTCCAAATGTCCGGTAGCTTGAAATCTCTCAAGAAGTCTCTGAATGGTAGAGTGGGACACTGCTAAACGTCTTGCAACATGACGAACAGATTGACCATCTTGAATCCATGCCATGGCTCGACCACGGTCTACAGTGCTGAGACTTCTCCTTGGTGACATGGCTAATGCAGTGATCATTTCGACCACTTGTCATACTGATTTATTGCATACCAATGGTAAACACTCTTTACCGATGATCATTTTCCACATGCATTCAAATTCAACTCACTTTTTCATTTTTTGAACTAATGGAGCGTGTTGCACAAACCACGAGTTTTTGCAACAACAATGGCAATTTTCACGTGCGGGTTAAAGTGACCCAGTTTTTGGACATTTAAAAAAAAATTAAATTAACCTAGTGCACACAGAAATGTTGGCATAGAGGCTTTTTATGATTGACACTATGCAGCTTGGAATTCCATAAGCCCTCAGTATTTTCCATAGACTGTCCCTATGTATGCTGTCAAAAGCCTTTTCAAAATCAACAACATTTATGTAAAGCTGTCTTTGCCATTCTGAGCACTGCTCTATAATGTTCCTGAGAGTGAATATATGGTCTACACATCTTCTGTTCTTTCTAAATCCTGCTTGTTCTTTCCTCAGTTTGTAGTCTACTGCCTTTGAAATTCTCTGTATAATTATCCTGCCTAGTATTTTGCTGGGAACTGAGAGAAGAGTGATTCCTCTCCAATTATTGCAGTCTGAAAGATCTCCCTTCTTGGGCAATTTGACAATTATTCCTTTGTTCCACTCTGATGGTGTTGTCCCCGTTTTCCACACTTGTGCAAATAGTGGTTCTAATAGTTCTGCTGCTAGCTCAGGGTCTGTCTTAAATAGCTCTGCATTTAAGTTATCATGGCCCGGAGCTATACCGTTCTTTAACCCTTTGATTGCTGTGATGATTTCTTCTTTTCGTGGAATGTCTGTATTTACATCTAGATCGTTTTCAGCCTCAGGAACATTCAATTGTGTCTCTGGTATTTCCTTGTTCAGAGTTTCTCTGAAGTGCTCTGCCCATCTTGTTTCCTGTCCCTCTGCTGTCTTAATGAGATTTCCTTGCTTATCTCTTACTAATGTAATATTGTTTGCACCTTGTTTTCCGCTGATGAATTTAGTTATTTTGTATACTGTGCTTTGTTCATTTCTCAGTACTGCCTCTTCTGCCTGTTTTGCAAGATCGTCTAGGAAATTCCTTTTGTTGGCTCGGGTTTGGCGTTTAACTTTCCTGTCCAGTTGACTGTACTGTTCGCTATATAGTTGCTTTAACCTGGGGGACTTCGCTTCTGTTTTCTTTCTTTTCATTTCCTTTCTCATCTTTATGGTGTTTAGTGTTTCTGGTGTTATCCAGTCTTGCTTCTTCCTTTCCTGGAATCCCAAGCATGATTTGCTGCTTTCCTTATATATTGTTGAAATGGTGTTAAAATTCTGGTCTATATCATCAGTCAATGTCTTTTCCTGGCTTTTGGCAAATTGATATCGTTTCTTAATGTCGGCCGCAAAAGCTTTTCTGGTAAGGGGGTCCTTCAATTTGCTGATGTCAAACCTTTTCTGTGTAGTTACAGTTGGTCCAGCCCTTCTTAGTTTCACTTTCAAAACTTAGTTTCACTTTACGTGTAGTGTTGAGCACAAGCACAAAATTAAGATTATACCAGAGTTGCGTGCTTTCTGTGCTTCTCTATGGTGCGGAATGCTGGAGAGTCACAGAGAAGGAAATGTCAAAATTGTCCTCTTTTCACACAACATGCCTAAGAAAAATTCACCGAATCTTTTGGCCGAATACCATCACCAACCAAAATCTGCTTACTCGTAGCAAGCAAGAGGACATGCATACCATCATAGCTGGCAGACGCTGGAGCTGGGTTGGTCATGTCCTCAGAAGAGACCCCGATGCCATCACAAGAACAGCTATGCTTTGGACCCCTGAAGGAAAGCGAAAGAGAGGCCGACCAAAAACAACTTGGCGGAGGACTGTGGAGGCTGAGATGCAAAGAATGAACCAGAGTTGGGGCACTGTACGAAGGATGGCCACCGACCGTGCAAAGTGGAATCAATTTGTTGTTGCCCTACAAGACGCCACTAGGCGTGATGGCCACTGACTGCTTTGACGGTCGGTGGTTAAGGATCGAAGAAGAAGAAGACACAGAAATGTATACACATTTCTCTGAGCTCAGTTTTAATGACATTTTCACTTGTCTTTACAGTTTGCCAATCAATGATATAAACCTTGTCTAAACTGAATGGCGGCCCTTAACTTTTGTCCAGTAGTATATATCTAGATGTATATATATATATTAAAGAGTCTTGCTGATACGTTTTCTTTCACACCGATAATAACTGAATCAACTACAATTATTTTGTTTTAAAAGAACATGTAGCATATTAAACAAGCAGTTAGTATTTACAGGTTAAGATAGTGATGGAATGATGGTGAATTTTAGATGTAAATAAAATTGTCTTCACTGAGACTTGGGTTGAGGATTTTGTAAAAACCATTGTCCTTTAGCTGTTTCATTAGTAAACTTAACTGCTCTAAGTGAGTCCTGCAGCCGTGACTTCATTAATTCTTCTGTGGTGCGGGCTCTTCTCCACACAACTCGCCCAATGTAGGTGGTTAGTGTTGATTCCCTGCTATTAACTCACAGCCAGGGGCGTAGGAACTTTGGACTTGCAACTTCGTACGAAGTACAGTCTGACAGCTTCGCTCCACGAACTTTAGACAAATTAAAAAGAACAAATGTCTCTGCAAAGTACATTTGTGGGCCGCAAATGCGCCATGCGCATTGTCTCGCTGTCTACCCATCAATGTTAGCCTCTCTGAATAATTATTCTCCCTGAGTATACACAAGATAACTCTTTGACTATGTCCTCAATTTGATTAGAAATTACCGTTATTCTTCTGGTTATTGAACTGGGATAATATGTGCTTAAACAGCGTGACTGCAATGATTTGCCTCAATTACAATTAACAAGGTACATAAATGTCAAAAAATGATATTATACACTTTAGGCACATGTGACGTAATCATCGTGTTTTGAAATATCAAACTTTAAAATTCAAACGCGTGACCTTTTTTTAATAAGGCAGTTATCGGTAATATTGATACAAAGATAGACCTGTGTTTGCGTAAATCCCTCAAACAGATTTCTCAGCCAGACAATATATCTTTCTTTTCATCGATCCTGCGCTACCACCTTGTGTCAGTAATCATCGATTTTATCAAAGGTGGCTAGACGACTTAGGTGATACATTATTTGCTGACCTGCCTAATTAGTTTACGACGATTCACAGGGCGAAACGTACACAAGCCTGGGAGCGGCTAGAGTAGAATGTAGATGCATAAAATATGTCAAAACATAGGACGATCGTGAGGAAAATGAAGAAAAGAAGTGATAATGTCAGAGAGGATGACAGTTATAAAAGTGCACAACTAATTCCTTACAATCTTAACAGAACTACAGATGAGCTGAGCTAACTGGGACAGATCTGTAATGTTAATAGAACTACAGAGGAATGCCTGGGACAGATTTGTAATGCTGACAGAGCTACAGACGATCTAACTGAGATAGATTAGTAATACTGACAGAACTACTGATGGTCTGACTGGAGGAGAATTGCAACGCTTTCAGATATGTTTTGTGAAATTATTAATAAGTGTCATAGTGGTATGAGAATGATTGTTGAAATCTTTTACTAAGAAAATAAATAAATTGACAACAAATACGCTGTCAAGTAAGCAGAATTTACACATCAAACCACAACTTCAACAATTGACTACAGAGATTATAGTTATATAACTACGGGTAGAAAAATAAAGCAGTCCACCAATAACGAACCAAAACTGTAGAACAAGAGAGACAGTGTATCACTGACATATCAAATAAATCAACACAGTCAAACAATATACAATCCAATAGAAGAATGACTTATTGCTATTTTAGACACCATACGTCAAATCGTCATTGATTAAGTCATAAATCAGCTGGAGTTAAGGAAGACCACACTTTCGGTAGACACAAGAGGAAACAAAAAACACACATGGATCTTCATTTCAGCTAGTAGTACTTTTAACGACACGTCGGTACACTAGGAATAATAGATATAGAGGTAAAATCATTACACTTAGAATATATAAATAAATAAGTGTATGGATTGAACAAGCAGCAATACTTGACAAAACTTACCACGTGACGGCAAAACATCCAGCTAGAAGTCCTTCACATAAATAAAGCTTTTCATGGTTAATAAAAGTTCTCTCCCCTCCCCTCCCCCCCCCCCCCCCCCCCCCCCCCCCCCCCCGCTAAATTTAAAAAGAAAAGTACAGAGATAACAGTCCAGCGGTCACAATGTTATAAAAATGTACACAATATACCTCGACTTATAACCGAGAGATCACACCTCTTGTCAGGTTTTGGCGTCATGTCCCATCTCGGAAATAAGTGAAAAAAACAAAATTAACCATGTGATATTTTAAGCAGCACAAATGTTAGGGGAAACCATCAAATTTACTTCCAAAGGGGAACAATTCAACTATTAATATAATATCAAACTAAATAACAGATTTTCAAATTTTATTTATTCTTTATCAACTCAGTACACATATTTATGTAAGGCACAAAAGAATCTCTTATTTTTATTAGTACATTTGTTAAGTTGTTAAAAAACTTGTGTTTACCATGATTAGAATACAAATTCTTTAAATAATAAGGAGTATGATGCGCAGATTAAAGAAGTGAACACTTATATCCTCTGCCACTTTCAATGATAATCCATCTACGTGTTCCGTGTTGCAGTCGCAGATGTGCACACCGAAATGTTCCATCAGCGCCAAATAGCGCACTTCGACAAACCTTTAAAGACATTTTCTTACTTGGTCGGTTCTCACCTATCCCGGGGACCAGAGTGGCTAAGAGACATGGCGTCCACATCTAATTCTAAAGGCACTGGCGTCGGTTCCCAGTACAGGGAATATTCTTGATGGAATTTTTTCACAACCACTTTGTACTAATAATGTCTTACTTCCCCCTGATTCTCTGAGTACTGAGATCAGATAGCTAGCCTTACTGGATCAGGGCGAAAAAAATATTATGTACCGTGTACAAGTTTCGCACGTTAAAAATTACTCGGCAGTTGGAAATCGTAAAGCGTAGACCATACAGCCGCTGCAGTGCCAGAGTTTACACAATTAAGAAAATCTACCCGATACAAAAATATTTATAGAATGTGTGATTCCTATATACACACATTGTGATGCTCACCGATGCTTTGGAGTTCGTGCACTGTGCCGAGATTCTCCTTGTGAGCTAAAGGAGGAGATCGGACCACTGATGGAGTTTTCCGTGTGCAATGTAGATGGTCCTTAAAACAAAACAAATAAACCTCTTCTACCTTGGTGTGTAGAGGTTAGCCAGAGAGAGCGCCATGTTAACCTGTAAGCTGTATATCTTTTGGCCTGGTTTCAGTCCAGTCCTCGGTCCATCAGGTATTGTCTAATGTTGTTCTCCTAGCGAATTCTTGGTCGTCCTGGAGATCTTGATCCCTGGCTTGTGGTTTTCCATATGTGTCGTGGTAGCCTGAGACGGATTGCCTCCCCTTAGCTCTGCGGTAGTGGTCCAACAGTGACCAAAACTCAAGTATGTAAAATAGGTCGTCAAAGGTGTCTACCTTCGCACAAGATTACTCTTGGCAGTGTTGTTTATAGAAGAGTTATGACGCCTCTATCCCAAAATAGTATTCAAAAGATATTCCCAAAGTCAGGAACAATGCTGTATTGGCAGGGCAATTGTTAACTTATATATGTTCGCCGCCTTTTATGAAGGATTAAGCAAAGGTTTTAGCCAGTTCAAGCCCCCAGATAGTGTAAATCTAGCGAAATTCTTTTCTAAGAATTAGCACTTTAAATGTAAATATATGTCTAAGTGTAAATATATGTTAAAGACTATTGCACATACGTTTGCTTTCATACATATAATAACCGAATCAATTATGATTGTTGTGTTTTAAAATAACATGTAAAAAATTTAATAATCAATTAGTTTTCACATGTTGATATGATGGTGAATTTAGATTAAAGTGTTATCTTCATAGAGACTGCTTAGAGTAATGTTAATGTTCTTTGCTGTTGCCTTTTGTTAAGCACTTAGCTTAGCATCGACGACTACTGCTGCCGTGGTTTCGACAGTTCTTCAGTAATGATAACACTTCCCAGTCTGATAGCTTTGTTCTACGAACAGTCTAATAGCTTCGTTCTACAAACCGTCAGATAGTTTAGTTCCACTAACCAAAAGAAACTTTTGGGAACACTATTTCCTGGCACAGCTTAGAATGAACACATGCAACTTAGGTTAGATGCTTTGGAATCACTTGGTCTGGAAATGTTGTATTCCTGTTATGACTGGTGATCTGATTCCTTACGTCTCCAGTCTTAGTATTTATAAATGCGGGTCTACTTTTTTACGTTTTTTAGTTGCCCAAATACTTCGATCCTGGTCGTCTAAGTTTCCTGTCTTTGTATTTATAAATGAGGGTTTACTTTTTAAGTTTCTCTCACTTATAATTGTGGAATACTTTGTCCGCTGTCCGATCTGTGACTCCGATTTCGCTAGATTATATTTCCAATTCTCAGTTCAAAATTCCAGATTGTAATTCCGACGAATTTTTCAATGGGAACCATAGTGTATTCCGGCTCTCACTTTACAACAATCCAATCTCTTTTGCCCTAAATGGGTACGGGTGTTTCAATCATAACACCCCAGAGTGTTTTAAAATATTATATTTAAAAATTCCATCGCGTGACCTCTTTCCAATAATGCTGTAATACTTCCGCTTGCATCTTTATGCTAAACTCATAACCCCCACAATGCACTCATTCTTGACTAATACGTTCCGCCCAGATTGTCTCCTCTGCCAGGTCATCTGTAATACTTAAACAGGGATATCCCGCGTTAGCGATTATCTAATTATCACCAGTGTTTTCACCTATCCCTCAGACGGCTTTCTCTGGCAGACAATACAGCGTTCTATTGATCTATCGTACGAAAACATATTGTGTCCATAGAGTTCGACTGCTATCTTAGGTGGCTATGCGACTCAAGTGATAAACGTATTACCGCTGACCTGTGTAATCAACCTGGTATTATTACGATTCACCAGGCGAAATGTAAACAAGTCTGGGAGCGGCTTTATAGCAAACATATGAATGAAGGTGCATAAAATATGCCAAATAAAAAGCGGATGAAGGAATGGGAGAGGGGCTCAAAAGTACATGTACAAACGTTTTGTCACATAGCCTTTCTTCACAAAATCTGCAGACGTGACCAAACCTTTGTAACTGGGACTGTTCCACTCGGGTCTGAACAAACTGTATTACAAAACATCATAGAAAACGGGTCTACGACCAGCTCTATTGTAAATACGCACAGCCATAAATTTTACTTGGGTAAGTTGATTCTCTACTTACATGATTTAGAAAGTAGCCTATATTCATTAAGGTGACAATGCTGCATACAAGCACATTATTTGTTTCTCTAGAACTTGAAGATTGTTCTACCTAGCTCTACAAACTCCACGCCAGAAAGTCACAGTTAATATAATAAATAGACGTCAGAATAGATAGCATAGACTTACGTATCGGACATATGGGATTTTAAGTACCTGTAGAGCAGGTGTTCCTGCGATAGAGTCTGGGACATGACTACCAGATGGGGATAGAGAAACGTTTGGCAGGGTTACGCAGAGTATTTGGTAAATAACTTTCAGGTGGGCCAAACGTCTGGAAATATAAGCAATTGTCTTATATACATTTTTTCTCTCTTCTAACTTTCATATTATGTTTTCTCAGTGCCAATATCGATTCGACATTAGCAGCAGATGAACGCACAGAGATTGTTCTCATGTACGCAAGACAGCAATTCTCACAAATTAAAGTAGCTGCCGAATTCTCTATGAATCCAGACATTTGGGCCACACTGTATATAATCCCACTGAAATATTCCAAAAGTAGTAGTAGTATAAGTGAGAAACAAAGTTGTGGAATGAAGAGAGAGCGACGAGTTCTTAATCTAATCCCAAGCAAGAAAACAAACAAACAAACTGGAGTCTAAAATGATATGAGAGGTGTCTATTCCAGAAACTGTACCAAGAGTAAAACTGTTAGTTGACTAATTCGTTTGAATGTATTCTGATAAATATTTTGTTTAAATTTCTTTACTAAAAATGTTGTTATGTACCAAATATTGTTTTCTTTATGACACATTAATTAATCTGTTTGTGACGTTAGTGGTATTCATTTGTTCCATTTTATCCATATATCAACGTTATTGTCCTCTGACTTCAGTTCTTGAGATGGCTTTTATTTCACATAGTCTATAGATTATAGGTAAACTTAGGCCTATGTAACTTCAGGAGTTAATTGGTATAGCAAATCTCTTTTCCCAAGAACTGTGTTCTACAATGATAATTTGTTCCTGATCATAATGATGAATAGCACTAAAATATGATACATTTATATTACACAAATAGATAAAGTGTGTGTTCGACTGGCCAAGCAGTCAGAGCGCTTTCCGCTGTGGCACAACTACCTGGATTTGGGCTAAAACCTGTCAGTGGCACATTCAAGTTTACCTACCTGTAAATGGACAATCAACTGTGCTCCTGAGCTAGGGAGGGAAAAGGCATCGAGGAAGGGAATGGGTCACCTAACTTCATAAAAGATGAACCTTTCATGGTGAAGCTTCAAACAATTCATTTCCTTATGGCAATCTCTGACATGTGAAAGGCTTGATCTTTGTAATAGATGAAACAATAAATGTGATCAATGTTATCATCTTTTGGCTGTGGGGCTGGCTTGATCTTTGTAAAAGATAAAACAATTAATGTGATAAATGTTATCATCTTTTAGCTGTGGGGCTGGTTGTGATAAGTTTTTATTCAAGCAACAATCACTCACATAGCAGATGTGGGGCTGGTTGTGATAAGTTTTTATACAAGCAACAATCACTCACATAGCAGATGTGGGGCTGGTTGTGATAAGTATTTATACAAGCAACAATCACTTACATAGCAGATGTGGGGCTGGTTGAGATAAGTTTTTATACAAGCAACAATCACTCACATAGCAGATGTGGGGCTGGTTGTGATAAGTTTTTATACAAGCAACAATTACTCATACAGCAGATGTGGGGCTGGTTATGATTAGTTTTTATACAAGCAACAATCACTCACATAGCAGATGTGTAGATCATATCAAGAATTTGGTTTGGTTTTCTTCATTACACACGGACGACTCCATCAGTGCTCTGATCTCCTCCCTTAGATCACACAAAGATGATCTCAGCACAGTGCACAAACTCCGTAGCACCGGTGAGAATCCCAGTGTGTGTATGAAGGAATCGCACATTCTATAAACATATTTGATGGGTAGGTTTCTAATTTTTTATTTATATATTATTATTTGTGTGCATATAAAAAGCGATATTTGTGAATATTCATTTGGAATTAGTTTTGGAGGGAAACTGCTATTCTGTGCTGTGTGTTTCTTTTTAAATTAAATCAGAAGAATGTTTGGAAAACTTAGAACAGTTTTCAGAAGACTAAGTAAGACTTTTCTGATTACTGGATGTGACAGGGCTAGCAAGAACACTGACATAATAGGAGAAAAAAAATGGTGAATAATTTGAATATTTAGTTAACCATTATACCAAAACCTATGTTATTTAAGTGAAGTCAATAATGGACGGAGATGAGAATTTGAGTTTAAGGAATGATGTTAAAAGTTTTTAGGATACGTTTACTGCGTATATGTCTCTGACTTGATCTGTCTATCCTGTATTTCCAATAACATTCTGAAAGTCTCACTTTCCTTTCATCTGTGGGAAGGAAGATATTATGGCCATATTCCAGCATAATACGTTGTGTATTTCAGGTCCTAGTGCATAACCTCATACTACCCTGCCAGCAAAACGGAAGACTGTTGTATTACCTGTGCAAGCATAAGCTACATTAAGGGACCTAGAGTTTTCAGCAGCTCTGGTCGTGGCAACCCTCAGTTTTGGATTTTTCCAGACCCGGTTTTCAGCAGTGGAGAGACGGTGGAGTCCCTTCAGGACTTACTTCAGTTGTCAATCACTACCAGACTGAGGAATAACATGGTCACCACACTTACTAGTGATGATAATAACAATTGGTACTCTCCATAATGATTAAAGACATGATCTTAGTCACAAGGCTCTTAGCAAGATTATTAGTTAACAGTAAAAGTCCACGAGCAACAGAGTGTAATTGACAATTTATATATATATATATATATATATATATATATATGCATATATATATATATATATATATATATATATATATATATATATATATATATACTGAAGCACATTAAAAACGCACCACTATTATATATACCGATGCCGAGAAGCTGGCAAAAAAAAGTGTGGGAATGGATTTTCCCCGTGTTTGCCATGAGGTAGAGAGCGAATGGCTGCTGGAATGGAAAGTGCAAGATTCAACCCATGGGTGTGTGTACAGACTACATGAAAACAATGAAAGTTACACGTGCAACACGATTCTCAACAGCTATGACCCTGAAAATGTGTACGCGTTGTGGCAGTATACTCGGTATAAAAAGGCCGTTGAGACAAAACACCCAGTACATGTGCTTGAAATGCCACGACTATCTGAAAACGACCGCCAACGAGCCATTGGTATGTTGGAGACCGGAATGAGCTCGCGGGCCATTGCCAGAAGGATGAATTTCCACCACAGCACTATTGTACGTCTCAATGAACGTTACGGAACCACTGGCAGTGCCCGGGATAGACTTCGGAGTGGCCAACCACGAGTTACTACCCCTGCGCAAGATCGTCATATTGTGCTGAGTCACCTAAGGAATTGACTCTCCCGGCAAGTCAAACAGCAAGAGCAATAGTGGGTAGACATGGGCAAGTCTCTCGAATGACAGTCATACGACGACTCAGAGATACAGGCCTTACTGCAAGACGACCTTATGTTGGACCAAACTTGACTCACAGACATCGTCAGCAGCGCCTGCAATGGGCAGAGCAACATATCAGATGGACTAGACTGCAGTGGAATGCTATCCTATTCACAGAAGAGAACAGATTCAACATATTCTTTGCAGATGGACGTATGCGGATTTAGCGACAGTGTGAAGAGCGCTTTGCAGATTGCTGTGTCAACCGATTTCGAGGTGGCAGTATTCACATTTGGGGAGGATTCAGTTTTCACCATCGCTTGCCTCTTCACGTCTTCCGTGGAAATGTTAATGCTGTGACATATCGAGATGAGGTTCTGGATGCACTGGTTGCTCCTGCGTTCACAATTTATCCAGATTTGCAGCTTCTCCAGCAGGATAACGCACGTGCATTTTTTTGTATTTTTGGTTTTCTCCCTTGCCTGCACAGAATGCAATGAATTTCATAACAATCAAATGTACAAATTAATGACCAGCATGGATTCATAGGAAAATGAATAAAGATTCCAAATATGTAAACTTGCACACACTTATATTTACATTTCACACTCTGTTCTTGGATTATACAGGTGGTGCGTTTTTAATGTGCTTCAGTATATATATATATATATATATATATATATATATATATATATATATATATATATAGTATATAGTATATATATATATATATATAAGTATATATATATATATATATATATATATATATATATATATATATATGTGGCGTGAGGTTTTATTGGCTCTAAGATAAGTATAGTACTGACAATTACAGAAATAGAATTTCTGTAGAAAATGGTGAAGTCCCAGTGTCTGAGAGAACTACTGGTATCACAAATTAGTTACGGCTGTGAATGATCTGATCTCGAAAAATTAGTAGAGAGGAGACCGACATAAATTGCCACCTCCGCTGTGTAACTAACTGTGATATTAAGACAAGGAAACTGTTTTTACTTAACAAAGATAAAAATTGACAAGTCTTCAAATATAATTTCCTTTTTATTTATTTAGTATAAACACTATCTACTCTTGTGCTGAAGGGTGAATGTTGAAAAATATAATGTAATGGATTTGTAAGTTTACATATGATTTACAAATATTTATATTTATATAGATATGTAAATATATTACAACAAGTTTTCCAATTATAGGAACAAAAATTATATCAGCTGTGCTGTTATTCAATTATAATACATGTATCAGTTGTGCTGTTAATTACGTATAATTTATCAGCTATAATCTTTTTATTGTCTCTTGCTACGCTAAATCTCTTTTTCATCACTGACAGTTAATTTGCTCACAATGCTGACAGAAATGGTACTAATGTGTACTCATCTCTCAAAACGTTCTGTTCTCCTTAGTTTGGTTGACACAAAACACCCGCTGTTGATCGTTTCGTTAGCCCACCCAAGACTGAGTGGGACTAAAGATGTATCTCAGGTACAATGTCTGTGCTCCTGTGAAGTTCCAGGCAGCTGGATTGACTGGACATATGACCTCAGGTTTGATGACACGAATAAAACCTGTAACAAGTAAAAATAGGGGCTAATTTCTGTCCTCAAGCCTACCTATTTCTAGTGTGGGTGAAATGAGCGTGTCTCAGGTGTCTGCATGTAGGATGAATGACAACATGGCTCAGTATGATTTAGCAATAGCGAGACAAGACAGGTGTCTACTTGCAAAAAATTCTTTCTGATAAACTAATACATGGATACATTCAATAATATAAATTCAATACATGAATACATCCAATAATATAAATTCAATGCATGAATACATTCAATATATGAATTCATCCCATAATATAAATTCAATACATGAATACATCCAATAATATGTACACCTAGATGTGATACAACGATTTTCTTCCCCCTATAATATACCAGGCCCTCTCTGACAAGTGCTATACTAGCTGGTAACATATATCCTAACAATATTGTTATGTTCTTATGATAGGAGTATATGAGACGAGGACTGTGGGGTTATATTTCAGGTGGGAGTAATCTGAATAGACTGAAGTATGTGAGACAATAGATTGAGTTATATGAGACAATAGATGGAGTCCTAACAAGGACTGTTTTGGTTATATTTCAGTTGGTTTTATCTGAGATAATAGACTGAAGTTATAGGAGACAATAGATTGAGTTATAGGAGACAATAGATTGAGTCTTAACAAGGACTGTTTTGGTTATATTTCAGTTGGTTTTATCTGAGATAATAGAATGAAGTTATAGGAGACAATAGGTTGAAGCATGAGTCCTATTAGTCTTCGTCTTCATCAATCATATCAGGAAATACAATCATTATACCTAATGCCCCAAGATACAATCAGTAACCTGATACATTCATAGTGAACCAAAATATATTAAATATATACAAGTGTAGGTAGTATAAATGACACACAACAAATACCAACATTATATTATCTGCTGAAGGCATATTTTCCTACAAGGTTATCGTAAATATATTTACCCTCTAAGATTTAAACAGGCCAGTGACTCGACTTAGTGAAGCAGGCTGCAGGTCAATGCACTCAGGCAAACAATTAATCAAGGTTGACAGCTTCTCTTCAGTCGGTCGGTATCTCTGGCTCCGTGTCGGTGATGTGTGATTATGCATAAAATCCGGCCGATTATATAGGCAGGTGAAGTAACTTCTACAGCTTAAAGAAAGCGTTTGGTTGGTTCCTGGCGGGGCAAGCTGATTGGCTGTCTGCAGTTTGGTCTCATGCCTCGTACAGGCTAATTTTATTCCGTTTTTTCCGCCATATTGCGTGAACAAGATGGCCGCGACCCACATCCGAAAAAAACAGGGCTTAAGTTTTTTCCTGGCGTAACTTCTTGTAATTTATTCTGGCTCAGCGACTGGTGAACGGTGCTCGTTGATTGGTTGGGCTCTCGACATAGGGATTTAACAAAGTAGTGGGTTTACACAACTCGTTTCACGACATAGCCCCATCCTTTCCTAGCTGTGACCTGTCATAGCTGACGTGTAAACCCCTGCTGTAGTTAATCCTCTTGCGTCTGTCCTTCCATAGTAATAAGGTGTAAACTTAAAAAAATCAGCTCCTACATTGTCTCTTCCCGGAATGTAATTCACGGTAAAGGAATAAAGCGCCAGAAGCAGACTTCACCTTAGCAATCTCGAATTTAACTTTTTAGATGCCGCCAAGAATGTTAAAAGCTGATGATCGCTTTGGACAATGAAGTGTGTCCCATACAGGTAAGGTGAAAATTTTTCGATGGACCAAATTAGAACCAAACATTCTTTCTTTATGGTCGAGTAGTTCAACTCAGCTGCATTCAGCTTCCTACTGGCGTAGGCGACTGGTAAATGTTCCTCCGGCTGGGCTTTTGATTGCTGCAAGAGAGTTGCACCAATACCTATACTGCTAGCGTCCGTCCTTAATACAAATTCCTGTGTGATATCGGGTAGCGTAAGGATGGGTTTGCTGGTTAATTTTGCTTTTAGCTCTGTGTAAGCTTTTTCACAATCAGCATTCCATTGGATTTTGTCAGGCTGTCCTTTCTTCGTTAAGTTAGTTAATGGTGCGCACAGAGAGTTAAAGTGGGGTATGTACTTCTGATAGAACCCACATAATGACACGAATGATCTCACATCTTTCTTCGTTTGAGGTCTGGGTGCCTTCTTTAACTTCTCTATATTCTTTGGGTCAGGAGACATATGACCTGTAGAAATAGTGTGACCTAGGAAATCCAACTCCTTACAACCGATATAGCACTTGGTTAGACGTGCAGTCAATCCAGTGGCTCTCAGTCTGTCAAACAACATGGAGAGCGCTACTATATGCTCTTCAAATGTGTTTGTAGCAACAAGAATGTCATCCATAAAGTTAGTGATATGGGGATTTTGTAGAGGTTCCAACACTTTCCTCATCATTCTTGAAAATATACTTGGAGCATTTTTCAGATCAAAGGGTAGTACATTAAACTCGTAGTGTCCGTCTGATGTACTAAATGCCAGCATTTTCCTAACTTCTGGTTTCACTGGTATTTGGTAGTATCCCTTGCTTAGATCTACCTTCGATAAATACCTAGCCTTACTCAGTGTAGAGAACAGCTGGTTGGTGTCAGGTAATGGGTCCACCTGAGATTCTGTGATAGCATTAAGCTTCCTGTAGTCAATACATAACCTGTGTTCACCACTCGGTTTTCTTAATAGCCCCACACTTGAGCTATAGGGAGAGTCTGACTTCGAGATAATTTTCTCCTTCAACAGATAATCAACTTCCTCCCTTAGTGCTTGGGCTTTCGCATAGGGTATAGGGTATGTTCTCATGCCTACTGGTGTAGGGTCAGTAACCTTCATGTCGTACTCTAACAGATTCGTACGACCTGGCTTATCTGTGAGCACATCAGCATGGGTTTCCAACACTTTCTGAACCATCTTCTTCTGCCTGGAGTTAAATGTTCACTAATATTTACTTGAACATAATCCTCGGTAGTTGTGAGTGGATACTCCATAGAGTGAAGTGGTTCACCGTGCATTTCTGTTGCAATGGCTAGGGTCATGATATGTGCAACTTCTGATGATTCCTTGTCATAGTATTTTTTAAGAAGATTGACATGATATACCTTCTCCTTTCCTTTCTTGTCAATCTTATAATTGGTCCTGGAAAGTTTCTCCAGTATGACATAGGGTCCCTGCCATCCAATCTGCAATTTATTATTGCTGCTTGGCAACAGTAATAACACCTTTTCACCCACCTCCAGTTCCCTATCCTTTGCTTTTTTGTTGTAGTACGCAGCATGCTTTCTCCTGCCCTGTCTTAAGTTCTCATTGGCCAGTTTCCAACCTGCTTTCAATCTAGATGTCAACTCGTTGACGTACTGGTATGAGGAAGTCACTGTTTCCTCTGCTTTTTCATCAGTCCATGTCCGCAGCAATGCTTCCAGTGGACCTTTTATTGGTCTTCCAAACAACAATGTAGCTGGAGCCAATCCTGTTGAATTGTGGGGTACTTCCCTATATGCAAATAGTGCAGCGGGTAAGTATGTATCCCAAGTATCAGGTTTTTCACTCGCCAGCTTTCTAAGGATTTAAATTAGCGTACCATTGAACCACTCTACTTGACCGTTCCCTTGGGCATGGTAGGGACTACAATGATAGTGCCTGACGTGAAATATCTTGAATACTTCTTGTGTTAGCTTTCCCTTAAACTGAGACCCATTGTCAGTCAATATATGATGCGGGAAACCTAATCGGGTGAATATTGTCCACAGGGCCTCTGCCACATGCTTTGAATCTATAGCTGACATGGCCACTGCTTCTCCCCACATAGAGTAAGTATCAACCAAGGTTAAGATGTAAGCATTTCTCTTCTTGGTCCTAGTGAGAGGTCCAACAATATCCACTGCAACACGTTCAAAAGGGGTTCCCATAATGGGCATTTTTCCCAGTGTTGCTGGTGCAGTCCTATGCTTAGGAGCTACTCTTTGGCATTCTGGACAGGATCTTACATATCTCTTTATGTCCTCTGTGATTCCTGGCCAGAAGTAGTGAAAGGCTATCCTTTGTCCAGTGGCCCCTATTCCCATTTGTCCACTGAAGGGTATAGCATGTCCTAGCGTCATAACCTTCTCCCTGTAAGATTTTGGCACTACAAGCTGTCCATGCCCTTTAGGTACTGTTCCAGCTTTTCTGTATAGTAGGCCATTGTTCTATATAGTAGTCTCCTTTCTGTGGAGGGTTATGGGCCTTTGGCAGATTGCCAAAACAAGGCTTCAATGTGCTGTCTGCTGCTTGAGCCTTTTTCATCTCTTCTGGATGAGTATTGATAGGATTCTCCTCCATTTTCCTGGAGCTTTCCCTGGTCTGGACTGTTGCCATAACTACAGGTTTTATAGGTTCTGCAAGGAAAACATACTTACACCCCAAAATCAAAGGGTAAATAGGGTCGTCTATCACTGCTGCTTTGATTTCTCCTTCCACATAGCGAGATATTATGTTGATTCGGGCTATGGGTAATGTCATGGTTCTTGCTCCCTTGATAGGTCCTCTTATTTCCAATGTTTCTGTGGTTATCTGGTCAAGACTCACTAGAGAAGAGCACACAACTGAATCAAAGTCCAATCCTGTGTCATACAAAACACAGTACTTGAGTGTCATTCACGGTCACTTCCTCACAGACAGGGGGATGATGGAAGTCCTTCTGACTTACTGCCATTTCCTTCCTTCCCTGCTTCCCTGTTGTAAGACATGCAGCATGATGAGGAGGATTCTTCCTTCTGCAGTCCGCAGTATTGTGGTTACTCATTAGACAAGTTTTACACCACTTTCCTTCCTTTCGGTAAGGTGTCTTATCCGATCTTAGAGGGTTTTTGTCCTTTTGGTCAAATCTTTGTTTGTTCCTTGTGGTATGGCCCTTTTGTTCATATTTGGTATAGTTTTGTGATGATTTGAAATTTTCACCCTGCTTCTTCTTATTTCCTAATAATTCTGCCTGAGCTGCTTGATATCTCTCAGCAACAGTTACAATATCTTCCAATCTCTCTGCTCCTTGTTCCATGATAAACTTCCTCATTTCTTGAGGCATGGACTCTTTCACTTGCTCCATCATGATCATTTCTTTCAGATCCTGACACTTTCCTAAACTACTCCATTTTTCCAAATAGGTTTCCAATCTAGCAGAGAATTGGTGATAGTTTTCTCCTGGAAGAAGTTTAGCTGCTCGGAATTTCTTTCTATATGATTCTGAGTTCTTTTCATATCTCACAAGCAGTGCCTGCTTCAGGATTTCATAATCTTCCTGGTCATCTCTTGAGAGCTTCAAATATAAATCGTAGGCAACACCTCTCAATCCTTGAGATAGTTTAAGACTCCACTTTTCTTTCACTAAGCCATAGGTAGTGGCAAGTCTTTCGTATATATCCAGGTACGACTCAATGGCATCTTCTTTCTCAACAAATGGGTCCAGATGAAAATTCATGGCCCCACTTGAGGTGCTCTGGATGGAGCTATTCTCAGAGTGAGGTGAGCTACCACTATTATTGCCAGTATTTGCCTGAATTTCAAGCTCTTTTAATCTCAACTGATGGTCTCTCTCTGCTTGTAATTTCCTTTCCTCAGCTTCAATTTTCTTTGCCTCATTTTCAGCCTCCCATTTCTTGGCTTCAATTTCTAATCTTTTGGTTTCTCTCTCAGCTTCCAGTCTTTTGTCTTCTCTCTCAGCTTCCAGTCTTTTGGCTTCTCTTTCAGCTTCTGCTTGCAACCGCCTTTCTTCAGCCTCAAATTTCTTTGCTTCTCTATCAGCCTCTAATTTCTTTGCTTCAGTCTCTAATTGCAACTTTCTTTCTTCCCTATCCATGTGTTTGTCCACTTCTGTTGTGAAATACTGAGTGAGAGCATCACCTGTCATATTTAATTCCTTACCCATCTGCATGATCGCAGTTCTGAACTTCACTATATCAGCCATGGCGTTACTTAGATAGGGTATGTAAATTTACTATATCCAAATATTATAATTAAACTTAATTAATTTAAATGAACAAATAATTTCCGTGCAACTTTGTGAGCATCAACTATTTACTGAGTACTAAATGGTACTCCTCCTAAGAAAATAATTTTTAAAAAAATCCTATTATGATTTTCTCCAAAAAAAATTTCTTTATGTTATCTATGGGGGGCACAAGATAGAGCGTAGATAGATGAATAGACTAAGTATGGCTCAAGAGATACAGAAATATCCCAGGAACGAGCCCCCAGTGTGGCGAGAGGTTTTATTGGCTCTAAGATCAGTATAGTAATGACAATTACAGAAATAGAATTTCTGCAGAAAATGGTGAAGTCCCAGTGTCTGAGAGAACTACTGGTATCACAAATTAGTTACGGCTGTGAATGATCTGATCTCGAAAAATTAGTAGAGAGGAGACCGACATAAATTGCCACCTCCGCTGTGTAACTAACTGTGATATTAAGACAAGGAAACTGATTTTACTTAACAAAGATAAAAATTGACAAGTCTTCAAATACAATTTCCTTATTATTTATTTAGTATAAACACTATCTACTCTTGTGCTTAAGGGTGAATGTTGAAAAATGGAATGTAATGGATTTGTAAGTTTACATATGATTTACAAATATTTATATTTATATAGATATGTAAATATATTACACGTTTTCCAATTATAGGAACAAAAATTATATCAGCCGTGCTGTTATTCAATTATAATACATGTATCAGCTGTGCTGTTAATTAAGTATAATTAATCAGCTATAATCTTTTTATTGTCTCTTGCTACGCTAAATCTCTTTTTCGTTACTGACAGTTAATTTGCTCACAATGCTGACAGAAATGGTACTAATGTGTACTCATCTCTCAAAACGTTCTGTTCTCCTTAGTTTGGTTGACACAAAACACCCGCTGTTGATCGTTTCGTTAGCCCACCCAAGACTGAGGGGGACTAAAGATGTATCTCAGGTACAATCTCTTTGCTCCTGTGAAGTTCGAGGCAGCTGGATTGACTGGACGTATGACCTCAGGTTTGATGACACGAATAAAACCTGTAACAAGTAAAAATAGGGGCTAATTTCTGTCCTCAAGCCTACCTATTTCTAGTGTGGGTGAAATGAGCGTGTCTCAGGTGTCTGCATGTAGGATGAATGACAACATGGCTCAGTATGATTTAGCAATAGCGAGACAAGACAGGTGTCTACTTGCAAAAAATTATTTCTGATAAACTAATACATGGATACATTCAATAATATAAATTCAATACATGAATACATCCAATAATATAAATTCAATACATAAATACATTCAATACATGAATACATCCCATAATATAAATTCAATACATGAATACATCCAATAATATGTACACCTAGGTGTGATACAACCATTTCCTTCCCCCTATAATATACCAGGCTCTCTCTGACAAGTGCTATACTAGCTGGTAACATATATCCTAACAATATTGTTATATTCTTATGATAGGAGTATATGAGACGAGGACTGTTTGGTTATATTTCAGGTGGGAGTAATCTGAATAGACTGAAGTATGTGAGACAATAGATTGAGTTATATGAGACAATAGATGGAGTCCTAACAAGGACTGTTTTGGTTATATTTCAGTTGGTTTTATCTGAGATAATAGACTGAAGTTATAGGAGACAATAGATTGAGTTATAGGAGACAATAGATTGAGTCCTAACAAGGACTGTTTTGGTTATATTTCAGTTGGTTTTATCTGAGATAATAGATTGAAGTTATAGGAGACAATAAGTTGAAGCATGAGTCCTATTAGTCTTCGTCTTCATCAATCATATCAGGAAATACAATCATTATACCTGATGCCCCAAGATACAATCAGTAACCTGATACATTCATAGTGAACCAAAATATATTAAATATTGTCGTGAAATATTCTAATCCACATATATAAATTATCAGGTAAATATAAAGCCTAACAAATAAATTCTAATAAAGAAAAGAGCAATGGTAAAATAACAGTGCTGTCACAAGGAATGTACTCGAAATCTCCCTTTGTTTTATGCTTCGTCTGCAAATTGTAACGTTTCCACGTTAAATATAAGCCACTGCATAAATACAAGCGTTTCCACAACACATTAAAACGGGTATTGCATTTCTAAGAAAAACATTGAGAGGCACACTGCGTAATGACCTAAATTAATCCTAACATTAATTATACTACGTTACCAAAAACGAACGAACAGATGGACTCAAATAGAAAGAGAGAGGGGCGAATGAAATCAGGAACGCATGCAAAATTAAACACGCGTCTCGCTATTAATGCCACCCCAACAAGCGTAACGCGATACACAATTACTACTATCACGCGTGTAAGGCCACATGCACTAACTTTTTCAGACGGACAGTGATAAAAACACTAACCTTCCCAGAGTTAGGTTTTAAAATCCTGAAAAACGCTTATTAGAAAAGATAACATTAGATGGGTTTACGTATGAAAACATTACAGTACCCAGACAGCACATCTTCGAAACAGGAGGTAGAAGAAATTGCATATTTTGAACGCAGCCACTTAGCTCTTTTAAATTTGTATATTTGGGTTCCTTAGGGCTTGCTGACAAAGAATATGTAAAACGTTACGCAAATAGTCTAGGAATTAACAAGTTATAGCCAAAATAAAATGATGGTGCTGTCAGACAACACCCAAAATCAGAATCGCTCAGTGGTAGATTTTTTAAACCTTCATTGTACGGGAAATGGGCCACAAGTTACATTTGAACTGATTAGCTGGAATGATATGTAAGGCTAAACACGATTAGTCGGACTATAAATACTATCTTTCGTTGTCAGGGGAAACGGGAGTAGGAGTATTTTTTGAAAAGATGTGTGGACAGGGTTTCATTGGTTAGAGCTGCGAATATACACAATTCAGAGCGTTAGTTCGAGACCACTAGTTCAAATAAGCTTGATGAAGCAACAGTGCGTTGAAGCCAGCTCATATTTTTGCTAAATAAAAGCCTGGAACATAAGCAGATGGGAATTTGTGCCAGTATTTGTGCCAGAATTCATTGCTAGTCAACGTATCTGTGTATTTCCATGAATTGTGGTAGGTTTGAAATATTCAATATCTTTTAATGAAAATTGAATGTAAAATTGTTAATTTATGCCTGTATATATGTGTAGTTCAGTAGCGAACATGAGGAAAAGCCTATAATGCTCCAGCCTGAACAGAAGGTGTCGGAGGAAAGTAAAACTGCATGGAATGGCCAAACAGTACACTGACACCTAGATTATTGATTAGACAGAAATAATGCTGGAATTGCAGAGGCGTAGTAACCATTAAGGAGGTTAATACTGGTATAAAGTATTTCAGATGAAGCTGACAGTTGGCCTAACGCTCTGAACTCAATGTTTGTGATGTATTGTGCTCAGTGTAGAACTAGAGTATCAATTAGTTATGAAGTAGATGGTACATCCTTCTTGTTTTCAGGGACCGTGGTCTTGACGTTATTGAGCAGCACCTGGTCAGAGCTTTGCTGAATCCAGAGTCGGACAGCATACTCCTTGGTCCATTTAGCTATCAGTGAGGTGTCTCCAGAGCACAGGGGAGAAATCGAGCAGAGGAGTCTTTTCCTGCCGCCATCACGCAA
Organism: Oreohelix idahoensis; assembly: GCA_024509875.1. NCBI lineage: Eukaryota > Metazoa > Mollusca > Gastropoda > Stylommatophora > Oreohelicidae > Oreohelix > Oreohelix idahoensis. The sequence goes on along the minus strand of JAMPIV010012290.1, from coordinate 130,739 downwards.
GATAAGCTGATGTGGCCAGCTGAGCTCAACATTATGTACCCCCATCTTAAAATGACATTGTAAAAATAACATTAAGAGGGGAATTTAATTGTTTTAATATCAGGAACTGAGAACATCTCCAATACTAGTTCCAATAAAGACAAACTATTGAAGTCATGATGACAAATACCACCAGAGCTTGAACAAAACAAAACCAGTATTACCTCATATTACTACTACACAACTGACACACATAGGATACTTTTAATAATATATGTCACTACAATATTCATATTGATAAATTCTGTACATATAACTTGTAATTAAAATTGATTGTGATTCCTGGTTCCCTTTGTATTTGAATCAGGACACATATACATTCATGACAGCAATGAATACATATTGTTATTTGAAAAGTTATCAGTGACTCCTTTAAGATATCCTTTAGAGTGTTATATGTATGTGAGTGTCACAGTGTTGTCAAGTGTGGTGGAATAAATTAAATTGTTTATCTGTCTGTTGTTGTTATGACTTACACTTCATCATACACATACCCTAGACATACAACGTAGTCATCACACTATTCCAGAATAATTCTGACTGAGATATATATATATGTGGCAGCAAGTAAGGTTATCTATAATACACTACTCTTATTAGATATAGATACCTTCACAGCTGATCTCAGTCAGTACACTAAGTCCCTTATAAATATTTATAACATCCCCTTCACCACAAATATATACAAGTGTAGGTAGTATAAATGACACACAACAAATACCAACATTATATTATCTGCTGAAGGCATATTTTCCTACAAGGTTATCGTAAATATATTTACCCTCTAAGATTTAAACAGGCCAGTGACTCGACTTAGTGAAGCAGGCTGCAGGTCAATGCACTCAGGCAAACAATTAATCAAGGTTGACAGCTTCTCTTCAGTCGGTCGGTATCTCTGGCTCCGTGTCGGTGATGTGTGATTATGCATAAAATCCGGCCGATTATATAGGCAGGTGAAGTAACTTCTACAGCTTAAAGAAAGCGTTTGGTTGGTTCCTGGCGGGGCAAGCTGATTGGCTGTCTGCAGTTTGGTCTCATGCCTCGTACAGGCTAATTTTATTCCGTTTTTTCCGCCATCTTGCGTGAACAAGATGGCCGCGACCCACATCCGAAAAAAACAGGGCTTAAGTTTTTTCCTGGCGTAACGTCTTGTAATTTATTCTGGCTCAGCGACTGGTGAACGGTGCTCGTTGAATGGTTGGGCTCTCGATATAGGGATTTAACAAAGTAGTGGGTTTACACAACTCGTTTCACGACAATATATATATATATATATATATATATATATATATATATATATATATATATATATATATATATCACCCGTGTGTTACCGGGGCCCGAAAGGGGAGCAAAGAATAGTAACACTGCACCCTACCACGCATGTCGTAAAAAGCGACTAAGGAGGGTATGGGCATGGGGCTGTTTACCCCATCCCGTAAAAACTTCGCACAGTGGGCTGATCACCTGCTTGCCAACCAATCTGATTACGGAAACAATGATAGATTGTTTGGTCTGTTTTTGTTCCACAAAGACGCCACTAGGCGTGGTGGAAACAGCGATAGATTGATCAATTTGTTGTTGCCCTAAGACGCCACTAGGCGTACTGGCCACATACTGCTTTGCCGGTTGATGGCTAAGGATGGAAGAAGAATATATATATGTATATATATATATATATATATATATATATATATATATATATATATATATATACATACAGTTAAGTTCTTTGAAACCACGTGATCTTTTTATTTTTTCAAGAAGGAAAGAGACATTGACACACTATTATTAAACTTGAGTGTTCACTTGAGTTAATGCTATTGTAATCATCATCTCCTCATGAACGATGTCATCAAGGCATGTAAGGAGATAACAAGAAAGTATTCAGTGGGGTACTGCAAGATGAGACAAGTCTGTATTTCAGAGCTGGCATTTGCTGATGATGTTGCCCTGATTGCTAAATCAGAGGCACATCTACAATCCAACCTGCAAGTCTGGAAGAAAGAGCTGGAGAAGAGAGGGATGGTCATAAGCAGCTCTAAAACAAAATCCATGGTGATATTATGAGAAGAAAGAAGACATCAGATTAAGCTGGGAGAAGAGGTCCTGGAGCAGGTCGACCACTTTAAATACCTCGGAGCTATTATAGACCGAAAGGGAGGTGTCACGGCGCCTTTTCGCAGTGCATCTTTTGTACGAAAAGTCAGCCGGGCAACGCCGGGTATAGCAAAACCGTCGAGTCAGGTGACTACCGGAAGCGGGAAATCAGGCGCGAAAGTAGTCAGTGCGAACCTAGGCAGCGTCCGGGTCGGACGCAGATATTTTCCTTTTGCAAGCAAGTTAGCTGTGAAGTTCATGTTATGGACTATTTGTTATAAGTGCTTGCTATATTCCGGGTCTGATGGATTATTAAGTTGTTTTTCTAGTACAGTGTAGTGTCTAGGTTGTATTTTTACAGGCCGTAGATTTAAAAGTTGTCAATGAGTTGAGTGTACCATTGTCACAGTTTTGCCGCTCATGGTGAGCGATAGTCATTGCAGCGTTTGTTCAGTTAAGTCGTACTGTGGTGTATGATGCTGATAGATTAAGCTTTTAAGGCAAGTTACACTAGCATGTCATTATTACATTGTATTTCATGCGTTTGTTGGCCGTGTGAGGCCTGAGTGTGTTGTGCTTAGTAATAAAGGGAAATTCCTGTTAAAGGTGTTGATTACTTATGTCATCCATTGTTGTGTGGTCATACTCCTAGAGGAGCGAGCTTATTATTGTTATTATAAATCCACACTGCAGTGGTGCAACACAGTAGAGTGTTATCCACGATAAGTGTTCCTGACAGGAGGCATCAAAGAAGAGTTGGCCACTCGAAAAGCAGCAGCTCGGAGACTTTTTCAGGATTCCTCAGCAAGAGAGGGGTTGGTAAGAAAACGAAGATGGCTGTATACAGCTCCACCTATGTCCCAGTCTTGACATATGGATGCAAGTCATGTGCAATGACTACAACCCATAAAAGCCAGATCCAAACCTCAGAAATGAGGTATCTGAGGAAGGTGGTTGAAGTAACAAGAACAGACATGGTCCGCAACCAGACGATACGTCAAGGCATAAAATCCCACCCCCTGCAGGCCCAAGTAGAACAGTCACAACTAAGATGGATTGGCCATGTCTGCATAATGGGAGAAGATCGGCTACTATGACAAGCATGGGAAACTAAGAGCCAGGGATCCAGACCCCAGGACGACCCAGAGTCCGCTGGTAGTACAACATTAGACAATCTTTGAGGGACCGAGGACTAGACTGGAACCAGGCCAGGAAGAAGACAGCCGATATCATAGTCTGGCGCTCTCTCTTCCAAACCTCTACACCTCACGGTAGAAGGGAAACGACTAAGTAAGTAAGTAAGTAATCATCATCATCAGTTTACATATCATCCTTTCATTTCATAACAGAAAAGAAGGAATAACTGTATATAAAATAAATGATCAAATTGTATCGAGCCTTGAGTAACTCATTCCAGTTTTGTTTGAGGTTACTTTTGCTTTATTAATTCCCCTGGGCAAAACAATCACATAGGATAGTTGTAGAGAGGAGACAACGCAGGAGCTGGTACTTCTTATTACCATCTGGGCCAGCCTTCTTCACAGTCTGACTATACCTATGACAACCATGCAACGTTGCTCATTTCTAAGAATAGGGTAGTGCTTTTAAGATCAGAACTCTCATCTGGCAGCTATACTTTGTATCACCTGATACATCTTATTATCTACTACAATATAAACAAAGTAATCTCTCGCTACACTAGAACAATACAAAAGCCACAGGTTCCATGGAGCCCTATTACGGGCAAAACGCAACACAATCACACAAGAGACTCCCAGCAACATTACATGCAATATAACAAAATATACAACGCTACAGACAAATAGGGCAAATAGTGGATTAAGAAGGGACCACACAGATATAAACACAACAAATAGTGCAGGCTTTCGAAACTTATTACATGAACCTGTACACAGAAGAAAATGTTCAACCATATATACAAGATAGATTTATGCAATTTACAAAGAAATTATCTGACGCATAAAAACAAATACTAGATACTGAGCTGGAACCAACAGATTTGCAGTAAATGCAATGCAAACAGACAAATCACCAGTACCAGACGGACTCACGGCAGAATTTTTCAAACACTTCTTTCCTACCTTAGGGCCTCTTTTGTTACAAATGCCTTTGAGAATAAGGAACTCCCACCAAACCTAAACACGTCTTACATCACTCTAATACCAAAACCAAACTCCGACAAAACACTTCTTAAAAACTACAGACCAATATTGCACAAACGCAGATTATACAATTTTAACAAAAGTTCTAACAAACTAAAATCATTCATGGCCACTCTCATACACGAAGACTAGCAGAGTAGCGTCGAGCACAGAAACTTCCATCAACACACACATTTCATAAGAGACATAATCACCTACACACACCAGAAGAATTGTCAGTCTTCGGTTCTTTCCATTGACCAAGAGGAAACCTTGGACAGAATATCACACTCATACCTCCACAACACATTTCTACATTGCAACATAGGTGAACACTTCAGACAATGAATTAATATTATGTACATGAAGCCTGAGAGCAAAGTGTTAGTAAATCACACATTAACACCTTCAGGCTAACAAGATCTGTATGGCAGGGATGCCCTCTCTCTCCTTTACTGCATGTTCTTGCACTAGAACCACTACTAGAGAACATTAGAAAAGACAGCTCTATTAAGGGCACTTTCATACAAGGGAAATGTGAACAAACATTGCTCGCCTATGCAGACGACACCATCTTTTTCCAACCAAAAAGAAAAGTCTATAGAAATTACCCTAAACACATTCACAGACTTTAGCAAAGGTATCGGAGCAAAAGTAAATGATCCAAAATTAACAATATTGGGCATAGTCAAATTGAAGAACAAAGCAGATTTTCCATTTGGGCTAAAACCCAAAAAAGGAGGGATCACGTTACACGCCCATTGAGACATTTTGGAAATATGGTGTTAGGCCCATATTTTCTTGACCATCGGCACACTAGGGGTGATGTGGTCAGAATCACGCCGGCCGCGTTAACCTTCCCAGAGTTGCTCTGGTACCTAGTTGGGGCTCGGTCAATCCAGGAGCCGTTTGCGGCCTAAAAATATCCCACCTCATCTGGGGATCGAACCAAAGACCACTGAGATAGGAAGCCAGTGCATTAACCACTATGCTACAGCAGCTCCCCAAACAAACAACATCAAAATCTATGGCATAACTTTTTCCTCACACCTAAATCACACACACGGAGACACGTGGAAGAATCTAACATCCAAAATACGAGACATGCTGCACCGATAAAAATACAAAGCAACAACGATTTTCGGACGAAGTTTAATTTTAAATACTAGCATTTCCCAAAGTTACTTTCTATTGTCACAGTGTTTGACCCTCTAAAAATGACTATCACAGATATAAACAAACAGGTTAGAGCATTCATTTTTGGTCGCACAATTTACAGCATTAAACACAAGACACTTATACCAGAAAAGAAACACGGAGGAGTTGCCCTCCAAGACATAGAAACAAAGATCCAGGCACTCAGATTTAAACACATAAGCAATATCATCAAACACCCAGAACGACACACACTCGCTCATTATTACATAGGACCCCAAGCTGAGACCACTGAACAATGCAATCCCCCATCACTTCGGCACTATGCCCTCATTTTATAAAACATGCATACTAGCCAATGTTACGGTATATGTTATTAACGCCGTCTGCTAAAGGTTAGCAGACGTGCAATTGTAAAGGTTAAGACATTTAATATATTGCGATAGATGTTTCAATTATTGAACGCTCCATACACGATCGATTATGACGTGTCTAGCGTTGTTTGGGTCACAGTCAGTAACAAAGGGTAGCGTCTCCTAGTTACCGACTTAAACAACTACTACATAAGGTTACTGTTAAGCACCCTCATGACTGGGACAGAGCACTCCCAGCTGTTCTATTTGCTTATCGGGAGGTACCGCATGAACAAACTGGCTTCTCTCCCTTTGAATTAGTTTTTGGTGCTCCCCCAAGAGGTCCTATGGGACTAATAAAAAACTTATTAATTGACGCGGAGATGACTCAGGACACTCAGTCATCTTACGAGTATGTGATTAATCTTCGGAAGAACATTATTGAGTCTTGCCAGTTGGCAACAGCTTCTTCTGAGGCTGCAAAAGCTAAGGCTCGATTTCTACAAAATAGGTCTCGACGATTACGCCAATTATTCCCAGGCGATGAGGCTTATGTGTTACTTCCTTCAACAAAACTGGCGGCCGATTGCGGGGATCGACAGAAGAGAAAAAAAAATTTCTGTGTTCCACACGCCTCCACGATATTTACGTTTGAATGAAAATCACATGACCATTACGAAGCTGACGTGGCGCACGTGATCATGAATAGCAACATGACGTCACTGTTGCATTGTCGCCGTGAAGAAGACATCTTTTCAACGCCTTTCTAGTTCGCTTCAAATTTATCAAGATGCACAAGATGGACTACCGTTGCCTGCCCATCAGGAGCAGACAGTCAAAGGCACAGGCCTAGCCGTCGACGACAACGAGCATCAAGTGAAGCAGCAAATAAAGATAAGTTTAGCTCAATAACTATTGTCGTTAACGTGACAGTGCTAACTGAGTACATGCCTTCTGCCTACATAGGCATGTTTTTACCTATGTTTAATGTACTTTTTGTTGTTTTAAGGTGTTGTTAACTAGTGGGCGGTAGGGAGGATGAACCGAAATTAGATTCTGTGGCTCTCATGATGCCTGAATTGATTTCGGTCGTTTCTTAGGGCAGTTAAACGATCGCACTTTTTGGGAGCTCCGTCGAAGATTCTGCCGAATGAACTGTCTGTCCAAATCTGCTGTCGTTTGACGATTGTGTTAGCTGTACCGTTCCGTAGATAACTGGTGTATTTTATTTGTACTAAGTTCACATTTTTATTCAGTTTTGTATCATGCTCGTTAACTATTTCGTCCAGTCTACTCTTACTATCATTTATTTGATGATTGTTAAATGTTCGTCCGTTATGAGTCCTGTGATGTCATCATTTTTTGCAGTCATTTTTTTTTTGGTGTACTTTGCATATTCAGTTGACCTCGGGTCAATCTTTGACCCTTCGTTTTCCGTGTGACACTTCCGCTTGTTTTATTTAGTTCATAAATTCATTTTTAATTGTGAAAATGTCTTGTTTGCGTCTTGACATTGTTTGTACCCTTTAGTTGCATCATTGTTTTGTTTGTACTCATGATATATATTAAATACTACATTAATAATATGACATTATATTCAATAATACACTTGTAATTTAATTTAATTAATTTTTTCTGACATTTAAGGTTAATATGGGACATTGCATAATTATGCAGTGATAGTCCAAGAAATTAGCACTACAATTTATAAGAGATGCCTAGGGCATAATAATAATAATAATAATAATAATATATATATATTGACCAAATAAAATAATCTTATAGTCTACCTTTGAGGTGACAGACCCATTGTATATTATTTAATATACTTTTCTGGTACTAAGAGAGTGACTTAGTACATTGAACAATATAATTACTAGGAATCATACCCAACATTATTGGATATTAAGATTAATTGTGTGATGTAATTACATTATAGTTAACAGATATCATAACTATTTATGATATAGTTAGTACTTAGATACAATATTGTTACAAAATATTGTCTATTAGTTGAACTTAGACATAAGAGTTCAGTACTATTGTGATTATTTATATTGAATATTCCTAAGTTGAGTAAGTATAATAATTACTCTGAAGCTACTATTGACTATTTTAATCAGTAATTATCAATAATTACTTACGGATAAAAGTCAAAATGCTTACTATAGACCATTTCGTTAAAATTGGTAAAGAATATGGTTATAAATCCCAAGAACTTCGTCAGTTTGCTGAGGCAGAACTGGAAAAACATAAAGCAGAAATGGAGGAACAAAAGGCTGCATTAAAGAAAGAGGAAGCAGAACGTGAGATGAAGCAAATTGCCAAGGAAAATAGATTAAGAGAAATTGCTCAACAGGAAGAAGAGAATAAATTGAAACGAGAGGAAATTATTTTACAACAAGAAATGGAATTGGCGCGTATTAAATTGGAGACAGCAAGATTACAAGCACAAAGTGCTGATGCAAACCAGAATAATAACGCACAAAATGGATCGTCATCCAGCCAAACTAAACATTTCTACAACTTTAAATTACCCACTTTCAACTTAAACGTGGACGACCTTTCATCGTTCCTGTCACGTTTTGAACAGACTTGCAAAACAAATCATTTGCCCGAAGAGTCATGGGTACTCAAGTTAAATGAATTCTTGGTTGGAGAACCATTGACGGCTTCTCAAAATGCTGACCCATCAATAGCAAATAACTACGGTGCTATTAAGTCCTTGCTTTTACGAAGGTTTCACCTGGACGAGGAACACTGTAGGTTGAAATTTAAGGGAATTTTACCTGAATCTCCAAAAGATTTTGCAGGATTCATTGCGAACATACGCAATACATTTAATAGATGGGTTGAACTGGCAGAAGTCAACAAATCGTACGACAAATTAGTTGATTTGCTACTACGGGATAAGGTATTATCTTCGGTTAGCCAGCCATTCTTTGCATATTTGCAGGAGCGTAAACCAGGTACTATTGACGAGTTGGAAAAAATTTCTTTAAACTACTGTTCGGCACATCCGAATGCAACCATTTCTAACTCCTCATTAAGAGAACCTCTACCTGTGGCGTCTAATATGGCCTACAATCATAATAACAAACAAAGACATCACAGTGTAGACAGAAGTAGGTTCCAAAGAAATCACAATGTTAACTTTCAGAAGGGACATAATAATGATTTCAACAATAAAAATGAGTTCAACAGAGGTAGATCACGAGATAGAAATTATTCACCTCAAACAAACTACCACAATAGTCAACATAACACTAATTATAATCGATCACATACCCCGAAAAATAACAATAACTGGAATGGTAATAATCATGGCTCGAGACATCGAGATAATAGTTACTATAGAGGACGACGAGATAATTCTAACAATTATACTCGGAATCGATCTCATTCTCGGGGATCATCTCATTACAACCATAATACAGGGGCGGCAGTTACAAATAATACTACCCCTATAGCTCAGGTCCCACTTGACAATAATACAACACAGTCTTCTGCTGCATGTTTTTTCTATTAATTATAATGTGGCAAATAGTTGCCAACAATGCAATCTTATTTTTCAGAAGGCGAAAGAAACAGTGCTTAACTGCGGACATATTACACCAGAGGTAGGTCTTGCAGTCAACGATGGAACAGGCTTACTAATTTTTAACAGGGGAATCGTTAATGGATCCGTCGTCTCAGTGCTGAGAGATTCAGGATCCACGACGATTGGTGTACGTCAGTCGCTGGTACATCCTAGCTGTGCGACAGGAGAATACGTCCGCTGCATGACATTTGGTGGAACTATTGAGTTTTACCCCACAGCTATTGTTCATATTAGAACACCCTTTTTCACAGGGAATGTAAAAGTATGTATGCTAAAAAAGCCTATTGCTGATCTGATGGTTGGTCGTATACACGGCAGTAAAGATTGTACTCCAGATGAGATCATAGAATGGGAGAAACATAACCTATGCACTGGAAACGCCGTGACGACTAGAGCGCAGACTCAACTCATGGAGAAAGTTGGTGATAATAAAATGGATGTAGACAACCAAGAGGAATTTGTAGTCAATTCACCTATTGACAGGGAAACATTTGCAACCAAACAAAAAGAGGATAAATCTTTAAAAAAAATTTTTAAGCTGGTTGATAAAGTTGACAATCTATCCTCAGGTAATAATAACAAACATTGGTTTGTTATTAAAAATGACCTATTGATTAGATGTTTTAATGACAAATCACAAATGAAACAACAAGTTATGGTCCCGTATACTTTTAGACGGTACATTCTTCAACATGCGCATGACTCACAGTGTGCTGGACATATGGGATATACTCGAACACGATCTCGAGTACTGTCTTCATTCTTTTGGCCAGGAGTGTCAAGAGATATTTCGCAGTATGTACGTTCCTGTACTACATGCCAAGAAGTGAAAGCACGTGGAGCTTTTCACACGGCGCCTATTCAGGCTTGCGATATCTCAGTAAGACCGTTTGACAAGATGGCCATAGATATTATTGGTCCATTGCTACCATCGGCCAGAGGACATAGATTCGTCCTTACGTGCATTGATTTGTGCACACGATGGCCAGAAGCTATCCCATTAAAGACCACCACTACCACAGATGTAGCTGATGCACTACATCTCATCTTTTCTAGAATAGGGTTTCCTAGAAAACTTTTATCAGACCATGGGTCACAGTTCATATCTGACACCATGAAGGAAGTCATGAAAACCTGGAACATTGATAGGAATTTAAGTAGTATTTATCATCCTATGAGTAATGGTGCAGTTGAAAGACTTAACCGTACACTTAAACAACTACTACATAAGGTTACTGTTAAGCACCCTCATGACTGGGACAGAGCACTCCCAGCTGTTCTATTTGCTTATCGGGAGGTACCGCATGAACAAACTGGCTTCTCTCCCTTTGAATTAGTTTTTGGTGCTCCCCCAAGAGGTCCTATGGGACTAATAAAAGACTTATTAATTGACGCGGAGATGACTCAGGACACTCAGTCATCTTACGAGTATGTGATTAATCTTCGGAAGAACATTATTGAGTCTTGCCAGTTGGCAACAGCTTCTTCTGAGGCTGCAAAAGCTAAGGCTCGATCTCTACAAAATAGGTCTCGACGATTACGCCAATTATTCCCAGGCGATGAGGCTTATGTGTTACTTCCTCACAACAACAATAAATTATTGATATCTTGGAATGGTCCTTACAAAGTCATTGATAAAATTTCCGACGTTGATTACGTCTTAGATATCAAGGGACACAAAAAGATATTTCATATTAACATGCTCAAGCAATTTCATACACGTCCTGAACACTTACAGTCAATTTTCCATGAACTAGATGACAACACAGTATCTACTTGTTATTATTCCAACTTATCCGTCATCCAGGAAGAAGAATCTTCTTTTCCTGAGGTACAGTTACCGTTACCGGTACCAGTAGTTCAACCTACTGAATCTTGGCGGGATGTAACCATCTCTTCAACGGTTACACCGCAACAGCGTCTACAGATTGCTAATCTCTTACAATCTTATCCAGATGTGTTGACCGACGTCCCGGGTCGCACATCGGCTATCAGTCATGACATTACTCTCAATGACGATACACCTATTCGTGTACATCCCTATTCGGTTCCTTTACATTTCCTTGCTAAAACTACTAAGGAACTTGAACAGATGTTGTCTCTGGGAATCATTGAGACTAGTAATTCGCCATTCTCTTCTCCATTAGTGATTGTCCGGAAGAAGGACAATAACATCAGACTATGTGTTGACTATAGAAAATTAAATGCTAAGACTATAGTTGACAGCGAACCACATCCACTTATCGACGACTTACTGCCACGTCTATCCAACGCAACTATATTTAGTAAGATAGACTTAACTAAAGGTTATTGGCAGATACCACTGACCGAAAAGGCTAAGTACTACACCGCATTTTCCACTCCACAAGGTCTATACCAGTGGAATGTGATGCCTTTTGGGCTTGTTAATGCGCCAGCTACCTTCATTCGCCTGATGCGACAAATTTTATCAGGTAGATTAGACGTTATTACGTATATTGACGACATATGCTTGTTTAGTTCGTCGTTTGAGGAACATGTTTCGGGACTTAGATATGTTTTCGACACTCTAAGGAATTATCATCTAACTGCTAAACCTACAAAGGTGCAGATCGCGTGTAATGAGATAACCTTTTTGGGACATATCATTGGAGCGGGATATATCCGAACGTTACCTAGTACGGTCTCCAAAATTCTAAACATAGCAGTTCCTCAGACGAAGAAACAGGTCAGGAGTTTGTTAGGACTTGTTCAATATTACAGTAGATTCATACCAAACTTGTCATCCATCACGGCTGTATTGTCTTCATTGTTAAAAAAAGACATGCCGGTGAAGGTGACATGGACTGGTATATGCAATGAAACTTTCAACAAAATTATAAATTTGTTTTCGCATGAACCAATTTTAAGACTTCCCGATGCTTCCAAAAGATTTTTCTTACGAACAGATGCTAGTAACTACGGCATCGGTGCATGCCTGCTCCAGAACCATGATGGCGTTCTACATCCTACATTATATATTTCAAGAAAGCTAAAGCCGGCAGAAACAAAGTATTCCACAGTGGACAAGGAACTTTTGTCAGTTATATGGGCAATCACAAAACTGGAAAAGTTCTTGCTTGGTGCTCCATTCACCATTCAGACTGACCAGCGTGCTGTAGCATCTTTGCGTAGATCAAACCACAAAAGCCCAAAACTCGCCAGATACGCGATCATCCTGCAGCCATTTGAATTCTCCATTGAACATATTCCTGGCACTGAAAACATTGTGGCGGATGCATTGTCACGTAATCCTATTGACGACGAATAATCAACATTGACATTCCTAAACTACGTCAATCATCACTACATTGGATAGAACGAAGTATCAACTATAAGGGAACTAACCTTGACTTCAATTTAATAATTATAAACACTATATGCATCACAGAATTGAACTAAAGACAATCAAGGTATACATATTGACATTGAAACTTCGTCTAACGTCCATACACAATATATGAATATTCGTTCAACAATCATGGAACAATATCTGACGACAAGTCGAACTTATTATCCTATGTGCACTTAATTCTTGGATCCTAGGATAATTGACATTTCTGTCCGACGTAAATGCTTCAACACTTTGTCTAAAAGAATTCATCAGGATCAGGACTACGGATGGATCATCATATCCTATACTAATTAATTAGTTAACTTAACTTCTTAATTGAATTAATATCAATAAAATGAAATGTGAGAAAAAAATAAAATGAAAAAGACAAAAAAGAGAACGAAATATAAAAAGAAGAAATTATGAAAAGAGAAAATAAATCTCACACAAGTATTAGATTAATATTTTTTTTTAATGTACCTATACGTTATTTAGTTAGTTAAATTAGATAGTTATTATTCACTAACACTTAACACACACAATTAAGTTAAACTTATATTCGAATTTCTTTCTATTTCTTCTCACTTATTTGTCTTTTCTTCTCTCATAACATCGTGTTACATTAGAATCTTAATAATTTAACTCTTAGTTTAATTAATTAATTTAATTTTAATTAGTCAAATTAATTCCTATATGACATACTAATACGACAGACCTTACTTTAATTTCATTCTATCATTCACTATTGACATTACACATTTTATTTAGTTGATATAATAATATGCATAATATTGATATATAATATGATTAATGTTAGATGACTATGACAAATAGTTAGTTGACATGACCGCGACACGGTTCTACTCAGAACATCGTCGGCCATATGTCACAATTGTGTTAAATTTTTTGAAAAATTGTTAAGTCGGATAGATCTTGAAAAAAAATCTATCGATTTTTTTTCCCCGGTGTACAGGGAATTGTTACGGTATATGTTATTAACGCCGTCTGCTAAAGGTTAGCAGACGTGCAATTGTAAAGGTTAAGACATTTAATATATTGCGATAGATGTTTCAATTATTGAACGCTCCATACACGATCGATTATGACGTGTCTAGCGTTGTTTGGGTCACAGTCGGTAACTAGGAGACGCTACCCTTTGTTACTTTGACCGTCAAGCTGAATAGCTGCGTTTTTCTAGCCTTCCAAATTAATGGCATGATATAGCCATTTATATGTGTATTTATGCAGGACCAGGGTCAGTCCTAGAACTCTACGAGAGAGGAAACTTATGGAGGTTAGTGATTAACTAAATCCTTGGAAGGAGAAAGATAATCGTCTACTTTATACGAAGTAATTAGACTCACAGTCTCACTGTCGGCAGGTAGCCATTCTATCTGCGCGTGCATATAGCTGTGATGTTCTGACGACAATTACTGCATTGTATCCTTAAACGGACATTGACACGTAAAACAGCAGTCTACGCTATTGATTGATTGATGCATGTACCTCATGTGTGAATTGAACTGTTTATGTATGTGTGTAATCCATATTAAATTGTGAAGGACTCGAACCGGAGGCATTATTCGTTGAATCACGTTACACCATTCAACCTTATGAATTACGTACTTTATGTCAAGTTGCTGAGTTAATAAGATGAACAGTTGTTTACATCTTGATGCCAAGTTCAGGCATTACGACAAACCGAAGGTGAGGTTCACCCCATTCGCGTAAGAACATTAGCACGATCAGAATTCAGGCAACACAACCAGTAACCCCACACGAAAGTCCTTTCAACAGCCAATACACCAGAAAACAAATACAATATATAAACATTTAGTTAAACTCTAAGCACCACCATTACACCTAAGTATTAAAAGAGGACAGAAATATGCTACACCAAATTACACAGCGACCTTCGCTACCTTGCACAACCCACAAATCACTGTTAAAGCAAGAGATGTCACTTTTAGACTAATATACAACATGACACCCAGAACAGAACGTAAAACCCACAGTTCCAACCAAACTTCAAAGTGTCAGCTATGTAGGAAAAGCATTCCATAAATGGAACAGCATTTGTTTTGTGAATGCAGTACAATAACACCCACAAAGAAACTACTGCAGAAAATCATCGACAAACAAAACAAAAATCAGACACCTATAAAGCAATCATGATAAACAGAATACCAAATACTACAAATAGCCCACAAACAAAGATTTTGTTTATTTTATAGGAATTTTGCAAAAGTTTAATTGAAGTATTTTCAATGCTGGTTTATTTCTGCACATCTTTCGAGAGAAAGTCTTATTATTCCTCCTGAAATGGTACCTCTTCCTTAATAAGGCGGCCTTGATTCTTAAAACGACCCTTTCTTCCCTGTCTCCCTGCTATCTCATTCTCTGTCATATCTAAAATTGTGTTACTCCGCTTTCAGATTGAAAAAGCCCCCTTTTTTCTCCTCTCTCCTCCCAATGTCTTAAGGGAGTAGCCTAGACACGGCAAGCCCAGGGCGTACCACTATCGTTTTATCCGTGCCAGTGCCTACAAGCCTCCTAAAATGCCACTCTTTAGCTGTATTACGTCTTTATCAAAAACTTGAAGACCACTGAGAACAAGGCAGACTGGTACTCTCCCTGACCTGGGCCTGTCAATGTGCCTCTCGCCCCTTTCCGCTTATATTATCTCCAAGATGTCTTTGTCTCGATCGGTTTCCATCTTATGAATGAAAATACTCTTTTTGTGTGTGGGTATGCATGCGAGAGTGTATGTTTTTTTGTTTGTTGTAAAACGTTGTGTGTACTCTATACAAAGATGTATCCATTAACTTTATGAAGCAAAGATCAAGATGTTTATGCATGGTTGTAAATGGAAATACATATGTTTATCAATAATGTAAATAAATGGAAAAAAACAAAAACTAGGAGAAAACCTTTCTCAACGCCCGTGTTACAGCTTCAAGATTATCCATTAACTCCCGTTTTTCTCTTCGAGACAGTGTGTGCTAGGTTCTCGTGGCTACCCAGCGGAGTGTGCTCTCAGACATGAAAAAAAACGCGTTGTGCAACACATACTGACAACACTCTTTAAATTTGGCCTTTCAGTAGCCTCCCTCTTTTCCTGGTCCGCCTATTGTGCCTCTAAGGCATCTTTGTTTCCGAAAACCAGATTGTAATGGCTTATCTTTGGAACACGTCTTACCTTTCGCTTTATTTGAGTGTGTGCCACCTTTATTATTGCACTTCTCTCCATGTGGGTCACACTAAGAAGTCATCATCTTTACAATTCAGATTAATAATAATAATAATAAATTCTTTAAGCACCAAACACGGCACATAAGGCAGAAACCAGTGCTCTCCAGGTTGTTCGTTGTGACGCCACTCCTCTTAGCTCTTGCACATTATTTAGGCCCAACGTTCTTCCTTCTCTTATTATTGTTCTTCTGAGTGTTTCTTTTGGTCTTCCTTTTTTCCTCTTACCCTCAGGAACCCAAGTGAGCGCCTGTAGTGGTATTCTGTTGTTTTGCATTCGTTGGACATGACCGATATATGACCATCGTCTTTTCCTTATATAGTCGGAGACATATTTCTGCCTAGAGTCTTCTCTTATTTGTCGATTAGTCTTGAATTCTTTCCAACTGATGTTCATGAGTTTTCTAAGACATTTGTTCTCAAATGTATTCAGCTTGTTCTCCAATGATTTTGTTGTTTTCCAACTCTCACAGCCGTATGTTAACACTGAGATAACATTTGAATTAAACAGACGAAGCTTGGTATGTGTATATTCAATGATCGTAATTTCCAAATGTTAGATAATCTATTGAAGGCGCTAGCTGCCAAAGAAATTCTAGTATAAATTTCTCTTGTTGTGTTCAGATTACTTTTTTAAAATTTTACTTTATTCTCTTACTTTATTTAAAATGTTTAATCCTTAATATTTCTGTTTAAGTGTGCAAATGAAATTGTGATTTTTCTGTGCATCAATGATGTTTAACGTTTTTGGTTTCTGTTGCGCATATATTTGACGCACAGATTACAAATTTATGATATGACTAGTTGATATGAAAAAGAGATTACTTTTGTTACAGTCAAAGTTATATCACCCATGATTTGATTTATACTTTTAATTATATGAGTGATCTCTCTTGAATATATATTGATTTGGCGTATGAATACGAGATTCATGCATTTCGCATTTTGTGATAGCCAGAAAATAAATTGATCTTCTTCAATATGTTTATGGCCTGAATTTACATGTATTACTTGTCTAGAGCAAGAAGATTTGGTCTTAGATTGTATATCTTTGTATGTTTAGGTCGGACTATATTCTTTGTGCTGAACTCTGGGGCAGGTATTCGTTTTTCGAGGCATGCGTAGTGAGTCTCGACGAAGCCGCCTGAATATGGCTGTGTGTGTTTTCTGGGCTGGTTCTGAAAAATGGTTGAAAGTGATCTGTGAATGATCTTTCAGAAGGAGATTGTGTCTCTGCGAGATTCTATTGTCAGAGATTCTCCTCATGTACTTTATTGTGTTTAATTCGGACTCCAGGTAATACCAGGCCCTTTAATGATTTCCATTTCGTTAGATCTAGATGAACATCGGTTATCGAGCATCTAGGATCGTTTGTATATCGACGAAGATGACAGGTTATCTTACAGCTCTTGTGACTTACATGAAGCAACCCTATTGATATAGAAGTGTATGGAAACTCTATGAGAATATTTAATCCATATTACGAATTAACTTCGGCCCATCATTTATCCTTCTTCTGAGTGAGTGAGCGAAACTCAAGAAGGTGGCCATTTTGGATTACTGTCATTAAAATGGATCACTGTCAAGAGAACGGAATATTTATCCTACTATCGGACAGTGGTACGGAGATCTTGCTATGATGGGAAACCCACTATCGTGGTTTAACATTATTGAATAAACATCTGACATATACAGCTTAAGAACTTAACGAAGAAAAAGGGTTCGGCCAGTGAATTCTTATCCATGTCTACATATTCACCTCCACTGATGCGTTCAGTCAGTGGAAGTATAAGGCGATAATATACCACAACATTGAGGGTTCTACTCATATCGTCTATTGTATTTATGCTATACGAAATGATGTTTGATGTTGCCACCTACTATTCAAATACCATGATTTACATTGTCAACATGTACGTATGACTTTATCCGTTCTGTCCAAGTGTGTGCGTCCTAATAAACAGTACAAACGACCACAGCAGTCTGCATTGGTGACTTATAGCTATGAGTGAATGAGTGCCTTATACTGGTCAACATACGAACATTACACCATTCGCGCAACTAACACGTTACACTCTCACTTCATATCTGCATAACCCTGCGTCGGTTGAGTTGACCTTTGCTCCACCTGCAGCACCCATCATATTCACCACTGGTGTGCGTAAGGAGAAGATACAGAAGAAGAAATCATATTTTACAGAGGTATCAATCTTTACAGTGGCGGAAACTTTACAGTGGCGGCACTTTACAGTGGTAGGCCAATTCCCTGGGTCTAGCCCTCGCAGTCGTAATCTTGAGAAGTCACCGAGTGTTACAAGAACGTTTATTTTGGCCAAATGTGACACACATCAACACCAGTAGTACAAACTTACAGACGATGTCATCTTGACCTGTCAAGCATAAACTGGAACTAGGTCAGCGCTTGTTTATCTTGGTAACAGAACAGACAGCAGTACACATTGGTATTAAATTGAACAGTTGACTATTTGGCAGGAAATAAAGCATTATTGAACTAAGAAGTCTGTATTTCATCGGTGGATCTTCTATATTACTAATTGTTGAACTTTGTAATAAATAAGTTCAATAATTTAAAAATTTATTAAAAGTGGCAGTTTAATTTACATTAAAAAATCTGTGCCTGCTTTGCAACACCCTATCCACAACATATACTATTCAATAATATATAGTATGCTATATGCATTTATGCTATTTATGCTACATGTTATTTGTTTATATGTAATAGTTGTTTATATGTTTGCGGGCCTGGATGGGTGGTGACTAGTATAAGGTATACCGAGTGACATTGGTCTTATACTAGTGTTCTGTAGGGAGCAAATTTCTTAATTGAATTTGCATGCAACATCAGTTGCTATTTTTGTTAGTTGTGATGAGGTGTTCGTTTCTTCATTGTTTTTGTTAATAATTTTGTGTTCCTTAGTTTTGTTTGATCTGTTTGTATTTGTAGATCTCCCCTTTTCTGTCATTTATTTTTATACACCATTTTATGTTTATACACTGTAGCGTTATTTGTTTTGTTATTACCTTGCAGTTATCATCACATACCATGTGACATTATTTTTGGTTAAACTTTTTCATTTATTTGATTTCTGCAATTGTTTTCATATTGTCTTTATGATTGTCCTTTGTAAATGTCTTTGGTTGACATAAGATATATGAGGTATTTTTTAGTACACTTATATGATAGTACAGGCCAGTACTTTATTATTATTATTACTGTACAAGGAAGTATACAAGACCTGTATAAGGCTTGTCTACCACAGTGATTGGGATAGAAAGATATTATTTTCCACAGGTACTCAAGTGATCATTTGTTTCATTATAAACAAGATAACCATATAAGGTCTTTGACTAAGACTAAGAGAGTAAAATAAAGTGAAGTGAGTATACAAGTCTATAGTACAGACTTGTTTCCCATTAAAGTGGGATAAGGTAATTTGTTTACTTTTTCAGGTTACTGATTTCATAACACAGGATGGCTAATTTAGATTACTTTATCCAGCAAGGGTTAACCCTTGGTAAGCCTGGTAAAGAATTAGAAGAATATTCATCTGCTCAATTTGCCATTGCATTAAAATCAGAAGAGAAAAAACAAAAAGATGAGAATAAATGGAAAGCAGAAGTTGAACAAAAGAAGATAGATGCTGAAAATTTCAGATTGCAGATGCAAGCTGAGGAGAAAAAAGCTGCTGCTGAGGAGAAAAAAGCTGCTGCTGAGGAGAGAAAACTTCAAATAGAAGAAAAAAATTAGAAGCTGCTGCTCAAGCTGCTGCTGAGGAGAAAAACGCAGTTGCTGAGGAGAGAAAAGCTGCTGCCGAGGAGAGAAAACTTCAAACAGAAGAAAAAAAATTAGAAGCTGCTGCTCAAGCTGCTGCTGAGGAGAGAAAAGCTGCTGCGGAGGAAAGAAAATTTCAAGCTGAGGCTGAACAAAAAAGATTAGAAGCTGAAGAGAGAAAAGCAATAAGAGAACATGAATTTGAGTTAGAGAAATTAAAATTGACAAGTATGAGTAATGTTAATCAATCATTTAGTGGTAATGGTAAACCCTTTACTTACAAGGTCAAGGTACCAGAGTTCAACTCTGCCAGTGATGATATAACATTCTGGCTGGATAGATTTGAACGTGCTTGTCGAGCTCATAATGTGGATAAATCACAGTATGTGAATCAGTTGTCTGAAAATCTAAAAGGTGATTCTCTGACTAAGTTATGTTTGGTTGAAGAGGCCGACAAGGATAATTATGATGTTATCAGGGCAGCCTTGATTAGGAAATATCAGCTGTCAGAGGAAGGTTACCGTCTTTTGTTTAAAACAATGAGACCTGAGGCAGGTGTAGAATTCTCAGAATTCATTGCAAAAGCACGTCTTACATTTTCACGATGGATTGAATTATCCAAAACAGAGAAAACGTTTGAGGCTCTTATGGATTTATAGCTCAGAGACAAGATCATGTCTTCTGTGAATAAACCATTCCATGAATTTTTACACGAGCGTAAACCCAGAACATTAAAACAAATGGAAGAATATTGTGACCAATACGTCACGGCACACCCTGACGTAACTCTTAGCAACACTAACATTAAAGAGGGTATGCCAGTTGCTTCAGCGACACAATACAACCATAATTACTCACACAAGTTTCAAGGAGCACAAAATAAATTTGATAAAAAGGTTAATTGGAATAGTTATCAAAACCAAGGTAACCAGTCGAATCAGGGTTCTTCTTCGAAGAACTGGAATCGGGCTGACAGTCCTCGATTCAGGAGTGGCCATAATTATAGACATTTCCGCAAAGGAAGTCACTATAGGAACTACCCAAGTTTTCCTTCATGGAAACAACAAAACCAACATTACAGAGACACTCATTATAATGAGCATGATGATTATGATCATGAACATTATGATTCAAACCCAAATAGGGGTTATAACAGAGGAGACAATAATAACTATAGAGGTTATAATAATCGAGGTAGATCACAATACAAAAGAGGTAAATCACATTACCAGGCTAACTCTGCGCAGTAAGAGTTCCATGAAGCCGGTAATCAAGCTAATGATAAGAAAGACTCTAATAATGTGGGATGTTCTGCTTTCGATTTTGGTAGAGCATCTCAATGTTCCCAATGCAAAACATTATTCGATCCAACCATGGTATCTACTTTAAGCTGTGGTCATCCTCTCCCCGCTCTTCATGCGTCAGTCGCGCATGATGGAAGAGGTGCTCTTATCTTGAATAGAGGTCTAGTAGATGGTACTCCGGTCTCAATTCTTTTCGATTCGGGGTGCACCACAATTGGAGTGAGGCAGTCACTTATAGATCCTTCTCGAGCCACTGGCAAAGTAATCAAATGCGTAACATTTGGTGGCACATTGGAGAAGTACTCTACTGCCATTGTCAACATTGCTACTCCCTTCTTTGCAGGAGATGTGCACGCATGTCTTCTCCCGAATCCGATCGCTGATCTTATCATCGGTCGCATTCATGGAGTGAAAGAATGCACTCCGCAACAAATTGCTGATTGGGAAAATAGGAATATACAAACTGCTAATGCTGTAGTCACTAGGGCTCAAGCTCTTAACGTGCCTCAATCTTCGCCTTCTGAAGATAACGATACACAGAACCAAGGTGATCCCTTGGAAATTTCTCGTGACTCATTCATAAAAAAACAGGAAGATGATCCTACTTTAAAAAAATTCTTCACGCTAGCGACAAAAGGTGATCCAAATAAAGATACGAATCGTAAATCTTGGATTACGATGAAGAATGGCGTACTTGTACGTATGGTACAAGACTCCGCTAAGTCCAGTCATTCTCAAATTCTTGTGCCCAAAAATATGAGAGTTAAAATGTCACAACACGCTCATGATTCTCAGTGTGCTGATATGGGTTTTTCCCGTACTAAATCTAGAGTTCTTGCATCTTTCTTTTGGCCTTTTGTGAATAAGGACATACGAATCTATTGTCGATCTTGTAAGGTATGTCAAGAAGTTAAATCCAAAGGTCCACGTCATGCTGCACCTATTCAGGCTGCAGATATTCCAATTCGACCATTTCAAAAAATGGCGATAGACATCATCGGGCCATTTAAGACAAAGTCTGCTAGAGGACACCAATTTATCCTGACGTGTGTCGATATATGCACACGTTGGCCAGAGGCTATTCCTCTGAAGAGCATAACTACTGCCGATATTGCAGATGCTCTTTGGCTCATATTTTCTCGTCTGGGATTCCCAGGAGAAATATTATCAGACCATGGTACCCAACTCATATCGGATACCATGTCTCAAGTGATGTCGACTCTTAAGATAGAGAGATCTCTGAGTAGTATTTATCATCCTATGTCTAATGGGATGGTAGAACGTCTGAATAGAACGCTGAAAAACTTATTAGGTGAGATAACTGAACACCATCCTCAGGATTGGGACAGGGGTTTACCCGCGGCTCTCTTTGCATACAGAGAGGTCGCCAACGAACATACAGGATTTTCTCCCTTTGAACTTGTTTTTGGTGCGAAACCGCGAGGTCCTATGTCCTTACTTCATGACCTTATAACTGCTGATAATATTGTCGATGACACAAAATCCTCTTACGAATATGTCATTGCACTTAGACACAAGATTATCGAAGCATGCAAATTGGCAACTGCTTCTTCTGAATTTGCGAAACAGAAGGCAAGGCAATTTGCCAATAAGAAGAGATGCTTGCGACAACTTTGTCCAGGTGACAAAGCATTTGTCTTGCTACCTTGTAGGGAAAACAGACTTCATATTTCTTGGAAAGGTCCGTACGATGTAATATCAAAAGTTTCCGATGTTGACTATATCGTCGATATTGACGGGAAGCATAAAACCTTCCACATCAACATGCTTACGGAATTCCATGAACGTCCGGATTATTTACAACCTGTTTTCCAGGCAACGGACGATTCTCCAGTCCCACATGGACATTACTCATCACTGTCAGTAATACAGGATGAGGAAACGAGTTTCTCGGATGTGAATCTCCCTTTTCCGATGATTCCACTTCATTCTAATGAATCATGGAAAGACGTTACGATTTCTCCCGAGTTATCTCTAGGAGAACAGAGACAAGTTTCTACTATGTTACAACAATTTCAGGATGTCCTTACTGACATTCCTGGTCGAACTAATGTCATTGAACATGACATTATTCTTACTGACCATAATCCTATAAGAGTCAGACCGTATCCTATCCCGATACATTTTCAAGCACAGGTTGAGAAAGAGTTAGATGAGATGATAGATTTGGAAATAATTGAACCATCCACATCAGCATATTCTTCGCCGATGGTTATTGTACGAAAAAAAGACAATAACATACGTCTTTGCGTTGATTATCGCAAATTGAACCAAGTGACGAAATTTGATGCTGAACCTATGCCTTTACTAGAAGATCTACTTACTAGACTATCGAATTCTCATTTCTTCACTAAACTTGATTTGTCTAAGGGATATTGGCAAAATCCTCTATCCGAACACGCCAAACCGTTTACTGCTTTTTCGACACCAAGAAAATGGACACCATTCCAATGGAATTTCATGCCTTTCGGCCTTATGAACGCCCCTGCAACATTCGTACGCATGATGCGTCGGATCTTATCTCATCGTACAGATGTCATTGCATATCTTGATGACATCTGTCTTTTCAGTGATACTTGGAAAGATCACTACGACGGGTTAAATGAATTACTGTCTATCTTACGCGAGCATAACCTGACAGCGAAACCATCTAAAGCCTGTATTGGTTTTAGCGAAATATATTTCTTAGGTCACCGTGTTGGTCATGGTTTCCTAAAAACAGAACACCATAATACAAGTAAGATACTTAACATTTCTATTCCTAAGACTAAAAAGCAAGTGCGAAGTCTCTTAGGTCTCATACAATTTTATGGACGATTCATTCCGAATCTGTCCTCAATTATGTCACCTCTTTCTTCCTTGCTAAAGAAAGGGTCTCCTAATATAGTCCATTGGACTCAAGAATGTCAATCCTCTTTGGATAAGATTAAAACTATGTTTTCTACTTCACCTATTTTAGTGTTACCTACTAAAGATAAGACATTTATTCTTCGTAGTGACGCTTCATCCATAGGGATTGGAGCAGCACTAATGCAAGAGTACTCCGGAACTCTGCATCCTGTGATGTATATTTCTCGGAAACTAAATGCCGCAAAGAAGAATTACTCGGTCCTAGACCGTGAATTATTGGCTATGGTTTGGTCAATCCTGAAACTTCAAAGATTTCTTCTTGGCGCGCATTTCATTGTGGAAACTCACCAGAAAGCTCTTACTGCTATTCAGAGTAAAAATCTGAAGAGCGCGAGATCAACGCGATACCCGATTGCTCTTCAGCCTTTTCATTTTTCGGTGCGAGCTATCCGTGGTTCAGAAAATGTGATGGCAGATATCTTATCTAGATGCCTACATGATTCCACCTAATCGTTAGATCCTGAGATTTCTACAGGTCTAACTCTACTACACTTTTTTCTATACTAAAATATGTACACATATGTAATATATCATATATTGATTGCATCACTACTTAGCGGGTCATTGATGTATATTCACCGCTAGTCTTTCGATGTTTTTCGTCTTGGATAATCATGATGTTAAGATACCTAAAATGAAATTTTTGGATAAACTATTGTAGAAATTGTAGCATTGCCAGTATTGTAGTATGCGTTGGTGACACCTCTCTGGAAATATTTATACTTAGAAAAATACTTTCTCTAAGATCCTGAGATATATTCTCACTTGTCGTACCATATGACGACATAGCCTTTTATTAGGCGTTACATTTGTTTGGAATGCTTATCATCTGCGCATTGTTATTCGTGCGTTGTGAGCCTGTTGTATGTTGCTCCTAGATGTATTTCCAAAAAATGTACTATTTTCTTTCCCGGGGGGTGCGGTAATCTGTTGCACACATATTTGACGCACAGATTACAAATTTATGATATGACTAGTTGATATGAAAAAGAGATTACTTTTGTTACAGTCAAAGTTATATCACCCATGATTTGATTTATACTTTTAATTTTATGAGTGATCTCTCTTGAATATATATTGATTTGGCGTATGAATACGAGATTCATGCATTTCGCATTTTGTGATAGCCAGAAAATAGATTCATCTTGTTCAATATGTTTATGACCTGAATTTACATGTATTACTTGTCTAGAGCAAGAAGATTCGGTCTTAGATTGTATATCTTTGTATGTTTAGGTCGGACTATATTCTTTGTGCTGAACTCTGGGGCAGGTATTCGTTTTTCGAGGCATGCGTAGTGAGTCTCGACGAAGCCGCCTGAATATGGCTGTGTGTGTTTTCTGGGCTGGTTCTGAAAAATGGTTGAAAGTGATCTGTGAATGATCTTTCAGAAGGAGATTGTGTCTCTGCGAGATTCTATTGTCAGAGATTCTCCTCATGTACTTTATTGTGTTTAATTCGGACTCCAGGTAATACCAGGCCCTTTAATGATCTCCATTTCGTTAGATCTAGATGAACATCGGTTATCGAGCATCTAGGTTCGTTTGTATATCGACGAAGATGACAGGTTATCTTACAGCTCTTGTGACTTACATGAAGCAACCCTATTGATATAGAAGTGTATTGAAACTCTATGAGAATATTTAATCCATATTACGAATTAACTTCGGCCCATCATTTATCCTTCTTCTGAGTGAGTGAGCGAAACTCAAGAAGGTGGCCATTTTGGATTACTGTCATTACAATGGATCACTGTCAAGAGAACGGAATATTTATCCTACTATCGGACAGTGGTACGGAGATCTTGCTATGATGGAAAACCCACTATCGTGGTTTAACATTATTGAATAAACATCTGACATATACAGCTTAAGAACTTAACGAAGAAAAAGGGTTCGGCCAGTGAATTCTTATCCATGACTACATATTCACCTCCACTGATGCGTTCAGTCAGTGGAAGTATAAGGCGATAATATACCACAACATTGAGGGTTCTACTCATATCGTCTATTGTATTTATGCTATACGAAATGATGTTTGATGTTGCCACCTACTATTCAAATACCATGATTTACATTGTCAACATGTACCTATGACTTTATCCGTTCTGTCCAAGTGTGTGCGTCCTAATAAACAGTACAAACGACCACAGCAGTCTGCATTGGTGACTTATAGCTATGAGTGAATGATTGCCTTATACTGGTCAACATACGAACATTACACCATTCGCGCAACTAACACGTTACACTCTCACTCCATATCTGCATAACCCTGCGTCGGTTGAGTTGACCTTTGCTCCACCTGCAGCACCCATCATATTCACCACTGGTGTGCGTAAGGAGAAGATACAGAAGAAGAAATCATATTTTACAGAGGTATCAATTTTTACAGTGGCGGAAACTTTACAGTGGATGCACTTTACAGTTTCCTTCCCGCATTTTTGGCGGAATACATGTGTATTACATGGATGTCAGCAAATGTTAAATTTGAACAACTATGAACCAATATTAAACTTGTTTCATCTTTAGAATTAAGCTTACTTTATTTATTCCATTTTATTCTCTTACCCGTTTTAAAATGTTTAACCCTTAATCTTTATTTTTTAAGTGTGCATATGAAAGTGTGAGTACGCACGAGTGTTTATATGTATTTTAAAATGTACTTTCCATGTAGGCCTATTCCATTTTCTAAGATGTACAATGATTTTTTAAATCGAGCAGAAATGCAACTAAAATTTAAAAAACAAATCAAGCAATAACTAAAGAGTGGATAACAGCATGAGACCAAAGTAAAAAACCAAGCAAAATAAAGGATGCATCTGAAATCTTATACAGTTTCTTCAGCGTTATTGTTTATAACAACTTTCTTTTATTCTACACATATAAATGTCATTAATCACAACACCCTCCAATGAACTTACTATTAGGTACTCATTAGTACGAATCGACTTCTTATATTTATATATATATATATATCCTTTATACACACTTTGAAGATAATTGTAATACCATTGTTCCTGTGTATTTTTAATACATAATTTTCTTTGTCCACTACTCTCTTTTGGTTGTGGTCATTCATATCATATGCCTTTCTTGCACATATATTTCTGTGTGCATTAATTTCTTCTCGTTTTGGTCATTATCGACCTAATAAACTATTTCATCACTTCGAAATATTCTGCATATATTCATATAGGTGCTACTGTCCTTGGAATTTCTTGAGAAATCACCTCTCTTTACAGTCATAGCCATTTGTGCAAAATTAACTCAGCGAGTAAAACACTTACTTTAGAGTCAAATCCAGACTCATGAAATACACATAGAAGTAGACTTTGCTACACGTTAAGTGGACTTGGCCACATATTCTGACACGTCTGTACGCTGTTAGGCGTGGACACAATCTCTTCTCGTCATCCCTAGATACCCCCCTTTGTCATAGCTACTGATTCGAATTCTATGCGCTTTGGTGAGGAACATCGTGGTGCACAGCAATCCATCTAAATATAACTTTATCAGGATTTCCAAGCCCCATGATGTGCTCTCAACATTGATGATTGTGGTGGGGCGCTGATTGAATATATTGGGGGTTCGTTTGATTATTTCAGATAAATTGCTACCCCTGTCCACAGTTCAAGTACATGTTGGTTATGTTAATGTATATTTGATTACTCCTGCTGTTGTTTCATAATAATGCTCGTTGTTCTGTTACGTCCAGGGTGACCCAACGATTATAGTTTTATTCCATACTCAACAACATACATGTGGGTTCTTTAACTGACCCAACTACCAATGACGAACTAAAACAGTCTTCCTTTTTAACGAACTCAACATCCTTTAATAACGTATATTCCTTGTAGCATACAGAGGCGTTCGTCAAGATTAATCCTTAATTACCAAATCTCATCAATACAGTATTAATCATATGCCAAGAGTATTCCTCCTCTTGTACAAACCACATCCATTTAAAAAGGTGAACACTTCGCAATATGTTCCCAATGGAACTTACAAGAAAACACAGCGGCCACAAAGCTCAAGGTTTTTTCTTAACACCTTGGCCATACACATTATAAACATCTCTCTCTCTGTGTCATTTTCCGGTGCGCCTTATTTTCAATATCCCAAATAGTGCCGCATTTATCAGCACTAACTCAAACTCAATAAATCTAACATGTGGTGTGCATGGGCAGACACCACATATTACCCCCCCCCCCCCCTGCGCGCTACTGGAAACTGCAGGTTTCCAGGTCATCATTAACTATACTTAACTATAATGATAAAAAGGAAAATCAAATTCAAGCAATGAGTGAAATGATATCACGATGAGTGAAATGCAGTTAAAATATGTGGCAACAACTTGTGAGCAACATATTAATGCTACGAAAATATCGCTATATAATCTACCTATCAATTGATTATGAACATAAACAATGTTTGTTGTCACTTCCTGTACCCAGGACAGTTACGTATTTCAATGTATTACTCTCGACAGAGTATCAGCGATTACATTATTATGTCCTTCTATATGGACGATATCAAAGTCATACGCTTGCAACTGCAATGCGAATCTCGTAAGTCTTGCACTTGGTGATTTACAGGTTTGGAGATATGTTAACGCTCTCTGATCTGTCATTATAGTAAAATGCGTACCTACCACATACTTTTGAAGTTTATTCAAAGTCCATACTATACCCAAAAGTTCTCTGTCGAAAATAGAGTATTTAGATTCGGCTTCCGACAGTTTCCTACTTAAGTAGTAAATCGGATGAAACTTGCCATCAAAACTTTGTCCCAAACACCCGCCTATTGCATGGAGCGAAGCATCTGTTACAACAGTAAATGATCTTTTTAAATCTGGCAGTCTTAATATAGGATACTGTGAAAAATGAGTCTTAATGTTTTGTAATGCATGATTACATTGTTCTGTCCAAACTACTTTGTTAGGCATACCTCTTTTAGTTAGATCAGATAAGACAGCAGTCAAAGACGAGAACCTTGGAATAAACTTGTGGTAAAAATTCACCAATCCTAATAGACTCCGTACTTGCTTCTTTGTAGTTGGAATTGTAAGATCAAGTATGCGTTTTAAATTAGATTCATCAGGCTGTATTACATGTCTGCCAATTTTGTGTCCTAGAAATGAAATTTCATTGAATCCAATTTCTATTTTGGATGGACGGGCTGTGAGATTGTGTATTCTTAGTGTCATGAGTAAAGATTGTATACCATCTACATGCTCTTCCCATGTGTCATGAAACATGCAAATATCATCTATATAAGATATTAGGTCAGAACGGTTCCCAAATACTCGACGCATCATCCGTACAAAAGTTGCAGGTGCATTTTTGAGCCCAAAACACATGACATTGTATTGGAACAAACCCTTCGCTGTTGCAAATGCCGTCAACGGTTTACATTCTTCGGTCAAAGGGATCTGCCAATACCCTTTTGATAAATCGAATTTGCTAAAGAAAGTAGCAGAAGCTAAATGAGGTAGCAAGTCCTCCAGCACAGGCATTGGTTCAGAATCTGATATCGTGACTTTATTTAGTCGACGGAAATCAATGCATATACGAATGGACTTGTCTTTCTTCCGTACTGCCACCATCGGAAAACAAAATGGAGAATCTGATGGAGAGATTATCCCCATTTTCAACATATTGTCGACCTCGCTGTCAACCTGCTCTCTGATATGCAAAGGAATTGCATACGGTCGTAACTTAATAGGAGTGGGATCCGATAATTTTATTTCGTGAGACATAATGTTAGTTCGTCCAGGCAGATCAGATAATACATCTTCAAAAGATTTCAATAGATTGAGAATCTGATTCTTCTGATCTGAAGGTATATCGTTACAAATGATTACATCCTTCCAAGTTTCAGAGGCTTGGATAGGTACCACAGGAAAATCAAGCGGTACATCCGCGAAACTAGTTGCTACTTCATCAACTAAAGCAATAGATGCCAGATGCGGAGATTGATTTGTGATAGATTCACAAATATGTTTGAGTGGAAGAGGTCGAGAAATGTACGGTTGTAACATGTTAGTGTGGAATGTTTTTCTTTTACCCCTAATGTCGATGATGTAATCTACGTCGGTTTTCTTACCCACAACTTTAAAAGGACCTTGCCACGTAACCAACAAATGATCACCTTTAAGTGGCAAGAGAACAAAAACTTCATCGTTAATCGATAATGATGTTAATCTTCTATCACGATTAATACGCGACCGAGTCTTATATTTTGCTAATTCTGATGCTTCAGTCGCGATTTCACATGCGTCCACAATGCATTGACGTAGATCTGTGACATATTGGTGACTAGATTTCGTAATCGTATTATCATCATTTGTTATCACCAAATCATGTAAGATAGACATTGGTCCTCTTGGATTAGCCCCGAAAACTAATTGAAATGGTGAGAATCCGGTTTGACGATTAGGAACTTCTCTATACGCAAAGAGAACCGCTGGTATCAACCGGTCCCAATCATGGGGAAACATTGTTGTTACTTTGCCCAACATCTGTTTTAATGTAGAATTCCAGCGTTCTACAACTCCGTTTGATTGCGGATTTAATCTGGCACTCAATGTATGACGGATGTGAAGCACATCACAAATTTCCGAGAACATACCTGAAGTGAATTGCGTGCCATGATCTGACAGAAGCTCTTCAGGAAATCCGATACGTGAAAATATCGATAATAATGCATCAGTCACCGACATTGTTGTTATGGACTTAACAGGTATGGCTTCAGGCCATCTGGTGCATAGATCGATACACGTTAAGATGAAGCGGAATCCTCTGGATGATAACACCGGAAGAGGCCCGATTATGTCGACAGCCATCTTATAAAAAGGACGCACAGAGATATATGTGGTCTGTAGGGGTGCAAACTGATGCGCACCCTTCCGTGCAACTCCCTGACAAACAGTGCATGATTTACAAAACGTTGCGACGTCCTTATGAACCCCTGGCCAAAAAAAATGTGCCATCAATCTATAAGCTGTGCGGGCAATCCCCATATGACCCGCAAAAGGAACATCATGTGCATTAGATAAAACTAGTGATCGAAATGACGTAGGTACTACAATTTGTCTGAGTACTGAAGAATAATTGTCAAAACAACGTATCAAAATATTGTCATGAAATTGATACCAATGTCTGGCATTATTTGTCTGTGTAATAGTTTTAGCCGTAGCTAAAGTGAATAAACGTCCCAAAGAAGAGTCATCTTTTTGTTGGTTAATGAATGCATTTTTATCTATGTAATGACTTGTTGTCATGTGTGGGATATTATTGCTATCATTAAGTTCATTTGCTTCTGCAACCAACTGTGCTCTAGTAGTCACAGCATTGGATAAAGAAAGATATTCTCTTTCCCATGCAGAAATTTCATCAGTAGAACATTCTTTTATACCCTTTATGTTTCCCAAAATCAAGTCACAGCAAGGCTGGTTGAGAACACATACACGAACTTTCCCAGTAAAGAATGGCGTGGTAATTGTTACGTCGGCCATGGGATATACCTCTACCGTGCCTCCGAAAGTTATGCATTTCACTGACGTTCCAGTGAAACACGACGGAGGGATTAATGACCTTCTTATCCCGACAGTTGTGCAACCCGTGTCCCTTAAAATTTTAATTGGAGTGTTAAACAAAAACCCATTATGTACAGTGAGAGTACCAACACCGTCATAAGATGACAACACTGGTAAGACATGTCCACATTTAAGCCGTGGTGTAGCTCCAGGTTGAAATAACATCTTACATTCTGTACAATTATTAGAATTCTCTAAATCAACGTTACACGCATTGGCGTGATTATTGGTTGAATGAATATCATTACTGACATTTCTATCTACCGTCTGACAAGCATTGGCTTGTGAGCGTGCTCTATTATGACTTCTAACGAAGTGAGATCTTCTGCGATCTGAAAAATTGTCTGAATGAGAATGTCCATTGTTGTCCCTGTCATAATGGCCACCCCGCGGTGACAAATTATGATTGTCAGTATATTTGTTGTGTGAATACTGGTTATTTCGATACCATTGGTTCTTGTTATAATTGTTGAAATTATGCCTGTCTCTACCCCGTGAAGGTGAGCGATTATGGTAAAAATTATATTTACCCCTATAGGATGTGTGATTATTTTTCTCTATGATTATATCGTCTATCTAAACTACGAGTGCGCGATCTCCCGTGCGTCGCAGCACACGCAGTAGATGAGTCCAAGACTTTTGCTCTGCTCAATGACAAGTTTGGATGAGCAACGGAAAATTGTTGACCTAATTTTTCCATTTCCTCGATACTAGTCGGATTACGTTCTTGTAAGAATGATACAATATCCTGGTTTACCGAAGAAACAATTTTATCTCTTAATAAGAGATCACATAATCCTTCAAAAGTTTTAGGGATAGAAGCCTGTTCAACCCATCTTTGGAGACATAGTTTTATGGAGGAAACAAAATCCTCAAAATTTTTACCCTCTACCGGCAACATGGATCGAAACTTTTGTCTATAGCCTTCCTGATCCAGACCATATCTGCGTATAAATGCTGCCTTTACGACCTGAAAATCATGTCTTTTATCTTGGTCTATACCCAGATAGACCCCAACTGCATCACCTGTGAGGAGACCCGAAAAAACACCAGACCACGAATCTTTATCAATATTTAAGCAAGAGACTCTTTCCTGAAATCTTAATAAATAAAAACTTATATCGTCGTGAGGAGGAGAAAAGGGTGGTAGTCTTAAATTAAAATTAGGGGTTGTGATTGCCTTCTTCGATGAACCATTACTATTAGAATCATGGGAAACATGATGTTGTTGAAAACGAAGTTTCTCAACCTCAAAAGCTTTCTCCCTTTCACATTTTGCCTCCTCGGCAGCAATTTCAGCTAAACGAATTGCCTTTTCATGTTCCATTTTCTCTCGTTCCGCATCGATTTCTGCCATACGAATTCTTTCTTCCTTATTTGCTTTTTCTTGCGCCATAGAAAATTCCCTTTCTTCTCTTTCTTTTTTCTCATTTCTTTCTCTTTCTTCTCTTTCTTTTTTCTCATTTCTTTCTCTTTCTTCTTTTGCCTCTGCTTTTTCATATGCAGTCAAAGCAAAATTTTTAAAAATATCACCTTCCATACTCAGTGCCTTTCCTTGTTT
Source organism: Oreohelix idahoensis (assembly GCA_024509875.1). Lineage (NCBI taxonomy): Eukaryota > Metazoa > Mollusca > Gastropoda > Stylommatophora > Oreohelicidae > Oreohelix > Oreohelix idahoensis. Next base: position 97,543 of record JAMPIV010012290.1, on the reverse strand, counting down.
AATAAAATAGTCAAGAGTCGCCATAGTATACTAAGAAGTATAACTTTTATAAACAATAAATCAATATCTATGTTATCCTCTGCCTTACTTAGTCCATCACACTATGGGATAGTGTGTCTGATTGGTGTAGTCACAATGTGAATATATATATATATATATATATATATATATATATATATATATATATATATTTATATATATATATATATATATATATATATATATATATACTATATCACCTGCACAACTCACTTAGACGTGATATAATTATCGTGTATGATTATGCTTCTTGTTATCCACAAGAATCGTAGGATATATAACAAGCAATATTATTGTATTATATTTGATCAATAAATAATGAATCATATGTATGCTGCAAAGGAAAATTATCACATGCCATGAATAACGAAAGACATGGATGGAAACAAAATAAGGAAACGACAAAATTGTAAATAGTCAAAAATTCTAAGACAAAAAAAAAAATTAAAGTTTCCACCAGTAATAAACGAGACAAAACGACAAATCACTTTTACCATTAATGTAAATTTTACAAAAGATAGCCAGGAAAGAACCACGCCAGACTAAATTTCCAAACAAAATTGAAATTTTTAAAAAATACGACAAATCACAGCACAGCTAACACGCATGAAAGCCTTAATTTCAAACAGAGCGGTAATCACGACAGCACTAAATGCTGAATCCCTGAAAGAAATTAATGCAATCAACCTATAGAAATACGACACTGAAACGTAAAATGCCTCCTAAACAGTCGCCCGTAAGAGACAAAGAAAAGAAACATATAACACAAAAGAAGCGAGATTTGCCCAACAATGATAGGACCAACAACCATGACGTTACAAAAACATCAATTATCTGAATCGACCATGAGTATCCACTCCACGATGTAACTCCAATGCATCGTTCTACGCAATATCACATTGAATCGTTCACTAATTATTCAGTTAACTAGGACTCTTGGACATGAATTCAACGTCGAAAATGTCCGACCTTCACTCGTGTGAGACACATTGCAGAGATAGTGTCAATATATAATGATAGAGACCAAATGTTAATTTCCAATGAGTGACCGAATAAACTGATGAGGTGACCTTATCAATGTCCTAATGGTTTGATCTAGTACTTCCGAGTCCACTTGTCCAGCGAAACGACCTCCTCGTAAAATCCCAGATTCATATTTCTCCCGTGAAGATATTCGTCAGATTGGTATAGCATCCCTCTCATGGTAAATAAGCGTGAACGATTTCGTCATGGATATAATGTTTTTTTTTCTGATCCTCAAGTAAGGTACCAGGTCTGGGCATGACCTAGTATACGAATATTGTAAATTTCATGTCTGCACAAAGTTGCATTCCAACAGCTGTCTCTGCATAAAATGTTCATTGTTGAACAGCGATAGATTGATCAAACTTCCCGATATTGTCCCAACAAAGGACTCTGTCTGCCAATAACTTGAGCAACCTTCAAATGTCCTTCAAATCCAACGGACGACAGCCTCCCATATCTGTGGTGGGGCGCTGTTTGAATATATTGGGGGTTCGTTTGATTATTTCAGATAAATTGCTACCCCTGTCCACAGTTCAAGTACATGTTGGTTATGTTAATGTATATTTGATTACTCCTGCTGTTGTTTCATAATAATGCTCGTTGTTCTGTTACGTCCAGGGTGACCCAACGATTATAGTTTTATTCCATACTCAACAACATACATGTGGGTTCTTTAACTGACCCAACTACCAATGACGAACTAAAACAGTCTTCCTTTTTAACGAACTCAACATCCTTTAATAACGTATATTCCTTGTAGCATACAGAGGCGTTCGTCAAGATTAATCCTTAATTACCAAATCTCATCAATACAGTATTAATCATATGCCAAGAGTATTCCTCCTCTTGTACAAACCACATCCATTTAAAAAGGTGAACACTTCGCAATATGTTCCCAATGGAACTTACAAGAAAACACAGCGGCCACAAAGCTCAGGGTTTTTTCTTAACACCTTGGCCATACACATTATAAACATCTCTCTCTCTGTGTCATTTTCCGGTGCGCCTTATTTTCAATATCCCAAATAGTGCCGCATTTATCAGCACTAACTCAAACTCAATAAATCTAACATGTGGTGTGCATGGGCAGACACCACAATGATGGTTATCCTATCGGCTGACTCTATGGGAGAGGGCCGATTCTGAAACAGCGTAACTTTCTGTATAAATCCGCTTGAATACGACTTTGAGAAGTAGGAGGTATCAGTGTTATTTTGTATGCCCCATTGGGGTGGTAAAAATTGAAAAAAAATATTGCTGGGTTTCGTAAGTCCAGTTAAATTTAGAAGTTAAAATGTTTCTCATGTATCGTTGGCCAATACTTGCTCACAAATGAAATTGGTGACGCACAAGCCAAAAAAAGACAACATTAACCCATCTGAAAGGTAAAAGACCACTGGACGCTCTTGATCACGTCTGCTAGGAATAAAAAACAATTATGGAAAAATGCTACTGTTCTATACATTTATATATATATATATATATATATATATATATATATATATATATATATATATATATATATATATATATATATATATATATATATATATCTCCATCAGTCCTGATTAAATTTAAAAGGCACACGGTGTCTTTCTTTTACGCTTCCCCTATCACTGGTCGCTAGCGCTGAGTTTCGAGGTCAGATGGAGGTATGCACTCTCCCCGCCCCTTTTTCGCGCTTTAACGATCAGCGTACAACGTTAATTATTATTCAATTATCCATACGCTCACTTACATATATATATATATATATATATATATATATATATCGCATGTCGTTAATAGCTATTAAATTGTCAGCTTCTGTTAGTTTAGTCGTATGATATTGAATAATAGGCAGTTACAATAAATACGCACAATGAAATAAAACGTGAATTCTTTTCTGTCACTATCAGTCGCGGCTAGCAAAGAAATCAGTCAACTACAACCGTCTCTTCTTGTGTGAGAAAGCGGGTGGTGGATATTAACATTATAACTGAACATCTGGTATAAAATAGCTGCGCGTTATCTTATTTCACTAGTTTTAACAGCTAGAAAATCTAAGTGAATTATAATGTTAAGCTAACACTTTTAATTGGTAAAACGTAACACTTTTAAACACATAACACCAATTTCTATTACCAGAAAATCAGAATGAAAGATCCCCACGAATGCTATTAACACATTTTCCACCATGGTTCTAGAACTACATGTTTAGACTATTCAAAAATTCTTAGTGACAACTATTAGCAGGTTTAAGAAAACACAGTTTACATATCATCATGTTTCTCTGATCTATAGATGATGTTACATTTACACTATTGTGTATACCAGAGAATCAGAAACATGAGTTCCCCAGATATAGCTTTACGCCCGTCTTCCTCGAGCGCTTTTGCCCCGACATCAAAAGACTGGTATCCGTGTAACGGAGTTCTCGAAAATTGTCTCTGTACGAATGGCCGCTTCTGAGACCAAAGAGCCCAGGGGTTTTTCTGACTTCCCTAAATACGAACTTCAAAGGGTCTATGTCATTCACGTGCGGTCTGTGAGGTATCGTATGATTGACCAAAATGCTCGCGTGAGTAGACCAGGTAAACAAACCTGATTCGCTACCTAATATGACGGACACGTCACGAAGATTGGTAAACATTGCGTTAGCTCATGTTCACAGAAAAAGAAGTAGGACTAAATAGTGAGTAAACACAAACTGTAAATGCATGGTTTTGCGAGCAGATCATAGAACGCTACAAGGTCACAAAAGACTGTCATATGTAGGTTCTTTTTCCATTATACGTCACAGTACGCCCGGGCTTGAAGATGTGAAACCCATTCATATCTCATTTATGGAAATAGAGCTGCTGTCATCCGTTGCTACCGAATGATTGCTATCCTCAATTGCATCATTCTCCTCTATGCTCCAATTTCGACTCATAAAATCTATTCCTACATTCTCTTTCCGTAGTATGTATTGTACTTTTAACGAGAACACGCTTAACAATAGAGCCCAACGCATAATTTTTGCGTTAAAATCCTTATTGGCTCCTGGGAAAGCCAATGGAGCATGGTCAGTTTGTACTGTGAATAAAACTCCATATAAATATTCATGATGTCTCCTGATTCCGTTTACGAGTGCCAAACATTCTCGTTCCACGGTAGAATAGTTCCTTTCTGCTGTATTCAGTTTGCGGCTGACGTAAGCAACTGGAAACAACAGGTTATGATGTTGGTAAACTTTTGGTAATACGTGTAATGAAGTGAATCTGTATAACAACGCGCTCAAATTTCCCCGCTTCATAACCTAGTTAACGCATTTTTACAGTCTATAAATAACTACGGTATTTGAAATTTGTCTGAGGGGCAAAGTCCTTTTACCGCTAAAAATTTAACTAGAGAATTTGAATTTTTCTACTACCACAGGTTAAAAGTTACTACCCCCCCACACACACACACACACACACACACACACACACACACACACCCTAATATTTATCGAAGGACGTAGTCAAAATTAACAACCAATCAAATTGTTACCTCGTTTTTGGTAGAGACAAGAAATCTTGGTTGTAGAGAAAAAATGCCGATTCTGTGTTTTTGACCAAAATTAAAGAATTTATTTCTCAATAACTTAAGGGAATTAGAATGAAAGGGATATCTTGAATTATAGCGCTGATATTGATTAATATATTAACCTAAAGATTCCCACTTAATAAAATTATCTTGACTTAGAAAAATTAAATTTACTGATATTTTAGATCAGGGTAGACCTACAATTAATTACAAAAATATTACCCAGATGAAACTGTTAAGGAATAACCAAAGGAAAATTAGATAGAACGATGGAGGTCAGTTGGCCGTTTCATTATCACTTTTGATATGTGAAATCGGTTCATAAATAACGGAGATATAAAATACACAAATGTAATCAGACCAACGAACACACTTATAATCGCTCCAGTTTATAGTCCAAAAATAGTTAAAATTTTGAATCGTCTTCTGATTGGTTAAGGGTAGTTGATAAAATTTAACACTCCCTTGCATAGTCCGCCATTTAAAAAAAAACTATCAAGCACTGCCAAGTTGAGATCAGTGGGGAAGACTTGTGACCAAGCTTTTGCCTTCTGGACGAGAAAGCAGTTTGAAAACCTATTTACTGCTAGTCAAGCTTGTGCATGTGTTATTCTTCTTTACTTGGGGTAAGACAAATAAGTTTATTTGTAATATATTGACATGTAGGCCACCGCCTATTTTATTTCGATACTGCTACTTGGGAGAGGTTACGATGACCTAAGTAGGAATGTGTCCAAAGCAGGCATATTGGGAAGTGAAAAATAAATGTGTTTGTAAATTTGCCATAAAATTTTGCGACTGTAAGTCCAGGAGCAAATAAATTGATAGTTGCTTCTGGAGTGACAAGTGTTCAAAGAACATGTGAAACCATGCATAGAATGTTTGGAAGAAGTAATTAACATGTCACAATATATATTTGTACACCCCTGCTGATTCTATGGAAAACAATCAATGCTTAAGGAACAGTGGCTTTGATGCCATATGGAGAAAATAATGACAACACAGGACTGAGTCTAGTCAACGAAATATAGAGTCTGGTGCAAAGTGGTCAGAACACATGGCTGACCCCAGGTAAGATTACTATTGATTAGTTGTGGAATTTTTATAGACAGGTTCTATAGGGGAGGAACTTTGCCTTCTCATTTCAGGGTTGTATTACCAGTACAAAGTTACTACAGTAACCCTGAAGAAGACAGATTCTGTGGCCAGTGATTGCTTACAAAATACCTGGAAGCCACATGTTGTATCTGCATCCAGGGAGCAACACTATTTGAGTGATCTTGTAAATTCTGGAGCCTAAAGCATCAGACAGGCTGACAAGTTAAGTCCCTTAGCATGGGCATATGACAGGTCATAGCAATTCCATCCACAACATTAAAAAATATTTCCTGGGGAATGATGAAATGAACAGACTCTCCAATAATATACTAGTGTTAACGTCAAGCATTGAATCAGACAGTGGGGTACTCATTCTAATGACAATTTTATTTTGTTACATTTCATGGACAGAGTTCCATCTTATTTATTTAAAAACTGTAAATAAACATTTTATGATTTTGACAAGTCCTGTTCCAAAAGATTGAGGTTCGGAACAATAAATTGTATATTTTTTCCCATATATATATATACCAAAACGTTCCCACCAGTCTTACTTACTTACATTTTGTTGAATTACAGTTCTGTTTGTATTTATTCATTCCTCACTTTTAAATACATACATACCCTAGACACTTGCCATATACATAACACTACAGAGATAAATGTACACGGGGTGAGATCAGAAGAGGTAGCGGATAGGGACCCCTGAGAAATACATCATCATCTTTCTGATTCAGGGTACTTACATAGCTTGACCTCATCTTGTTAACCTTTAAATTTACTACCATCAAAACCTCTTATCACAATACGCACAAAGTGAAAGGAATGAACGTGTGTCTCTCTTTGTTTTTGGCCTCGTTGCTGAAAGTATTTTCTCGATGCTTTTTTAGCAACGGGCCAGATACAACCTTGAGAAATAGTATGCCCTAGGAAGTCAAATTTTTCAAAGTCGATTAAACATTTGCTAGGTCGAGCGGTCAACCCAGCTTCCTTTAGTCTCCTGAGGAGCATAGCGACCGCAGCAATATATTCTTCGTAGTTATCCGTTGTAATAAGTATGTCGACCATAAAATTGTGAATGTTTGGACTTTGCAAAGGTTCCAAAAGCTTTCTCACCATTCTGGTGAAGACTCCTGGTTACGTTGTGTAAACCGAAAGGCATAACATTGAAAGTATAATGTCCTTCGCTGGTGCTAAATGCTTACAGGGGTTTAATTTCCTCCTTGACTGGTATTTGGTGATAACCTTTGCTCAGGTCAAACTTGGAAAATATTTTTGCCTTGCTTAGCTTGGTAAACAGTTCTGGGGCGCATGGGAGTGGTTTGGGCTGAAATTATGTTACTGTGCTGAGTAATCGGTAGTCGATACACAGCCGAATTTCGTTATTCGGTTTCTGTAACAGTACGACGCTCGAGCTATAATCCCAGCTTAAAGTAATTGGTCTATTTCTCCACGTAACGTGTCTGCTTTCGCATACGGGATCGGATTAATTCTGGTTCTTACAGCGTCTCTTTTGCCAGCTTCATATCAAACTCCACGAGATGTGTACGACCAGGTATGTCCGGTAAGACTGCTGAATAATGTTTCAGTAACGCCTTAGTTTCTGTCTGTTGTGCTTCTGAGAGGGTGTCGCCGAATTTAACATCTTTGAACGATTCCGTTTGTTGTAGTGGGTATTCCATGCAACTATCGACATCTTCCTTATCTTCGGTTGCTATAGCAACCGCCAAGAGATGTTCGGGGGAAGACACCGGTCCTTCCACATATTTCTTTAACAGATTTATATGGAAGACTTTTACCTTACCTTTTATAGAGATCTTGTAATTCTCTCTCTTTCGCTGCTTTGTTGTATCTTTTAGCGTGCTTCATGCGTGCGCGCTTAAGGTTGGTTGCTGTTGGGTCCCATCCTAGTTGTAACCGTTCCTTTAGTTCAGAAACGTACTTGAATGCGTAGACGGCTGTCTCATCAGCCTTCTGGTCTGTCATTGACCGTAGTAAGGCTTCTCGCGGGCCCTTAATAGCTCTGCCGAATAAAAGTGTAACTGGCGGTAGTCCTGTAGAGGCCTGGGGGACGGCCCTGTAGGCGAATAAGGCTACAGGAATGTAAAGGTCCCAATCTTACGTGAGATCATGGTGAGGCTTCCGTTGACACGGTCTGCTAGCGGTATAGCTTCGGCCCACATAGTACATGTGTCGACTAAGGTCAGGATAACTCTGCTTCTTCTTTTAGTCGTTTTAAGGGGTCCTATAATGTCGACTGCTACCCGTTCAAATTGAGTCCCCAATATTGGCATTTCTCCCATAGGAACTGGGGGTGTCCAATGCTTGGGTGCCACACGTTGAAACTTGCCGCAGGATTTAACATATCTGATAATGTCAGTGTTCATTTCTGGCCACCAACAGTGAGTGAATATTTGCTGTATAGTGGCGTTTTGTCCCATATGTCCGCTAAAGGGAAGAGAGTGCCCCATTTCTAAGATTTCTTCTCTGTACTTTGTCGGCACTAGGAGCTGATCATGTCCCTGTTCAAGGTCGCTCGTTCTTTGATACAGCACTCCATTCTTAGAACAAATGTCTCCATTGTGTCTGGGGTCCTTGGCCATGGGCATTTTCTTAAAGCCGGGCTCCAAGATAGGGTCCTTTTGTTGCGCCTCTTTCAGTTCTTTAGGTAACATGTTAGATGCAGGCTCCCGTTCCTTTTTGGTTTGCCCTCTTGTAGTTACTGCTGCCACTATCGGCTCTTTCGGTCTCCCTATAAACACGTATCTACAACCAAGTATGACTGAGTAGATCGGATCCTCCATTATAGCCGCTTTAATAACACCACGGACGAAATCCGAGTGTATCTCCACAAGTGCGACTGGAAGCGTTGTGGGTGCATCTCCTTTAAAAACTCAACATAAGTTGACGGTTTGTTGGGTTTCTTGACCTGGTTTGACCAAATGCCTCGCGACAATACTATCAAAGCTCAAACCTGTATCAATAAGTGGAAGTCCTGTTCAATATAACAGTTCCTCGCGTAGAAGGCCTCTAACCCTCAGGTTGAAAATCACAGTACTTTTTATTCCGCTGCGAGGCTGTTTGTAAACATCCAATCCGATTGGGCCCGGTTTGTTTTCCCTGATCAGATATCCGTGGCGCAGGGGGTTTCCCTTTGCCATATCCTTTCTGGCGGTATTGCCATGGGAGTCGCTTGGGATGATCACGGGTTTTGGTGGAATAAAGGGTTTGTAGAATTTCGATTTATTATTTTGAAGAGGCTTTTGGGGTACAGTTTCTCTTGTGTTTCAGTGGGAAAATGATTGGGAAGACCGTTCTAGATTATTTTCGCGAGAAGGTTCATCTGTAGGTTTGCGTTTTGAGCCTGGAAGCTCGGCGAACGCGTTTGCATAACGCTCGGACTTACTCAAGATGTCTTCAAGCTTTACACCAAGCGATAGTGACATCTCCTGCATACAGGTAACCCGGTCAAAGCCAGAGTTATGTCTGGGGCTAAAGTGACTCCTTCAAGCTTAGTGTGCAATGCTGGGTTCTCAACATGCTTAAACACAGGGGGAATCCCTGGAAGTGTGTGGATGATTTCAAGAGTCAATGAGGGTGTAATTAACCTGACAGGTAGAATGTCACATCTAAACCTACATAATATAGCATTGTGCATAGCTGGTGGACATATAAGGATGAGTCCAGATGTGTGGCTATGCATTCTAATCATTTATTATGTTGTGACAGCCTGGTCACTGTATCATGAATCATATTATATGGCAATGTCTGTCCAGGTTCTTTTACCTCTTTAATTATCAATGATTTGCTGTATGTAGTTTATGACATATGTGAGCTAGCAGAAAAGATAATGTATTTATGTTGTAGTTTATGACATATGTGAGCTAGCAGAAGGGATAATGTATTTATGTTGTTGTAGTTTATGACATATGAGAGCTAGCAGAAAAGATAATGTACTTATGTTGTAGTTTATGACATATGTGAGCTAGCAGAAGGGATAATGTATTTATGTTGTTGTAGTTTATGACATATGAGAGCTAGCAGAAAAGATAATGTATTTATGTTGTAGTTTATGACATATGTGAGCTAGCAGAAGGGATAATGTATTTATGTTGTTGTAGTTTATGACATATGAGAGCTAGCAGAAAAGATAATGTATTTATGTTGTTGTAGTTTATGACATATGTGAGCTAGCAGAAGGGATAATGTATTTGTGTTGTTGTAGTTTATGACATATGTGAGCTAGCAGAAGAGATAATGTATTTGTGTTGTTGTAGTTTATGACATATGTGAGCTAGCAGAAAAGATAATGTATTTATGTTGTAGTTTATGACATATGTGAGCTAGCAGAAGGGATAATGTATTTATGTTGTTGTAGTTTATGACATATGAGAGCTAGCAGAAAAGATAATGTATTTGTGTTGTTGTAGTTTATGACATATGTGAGCTAGCAGAAGGGATAATGTATTTGTGTTGTTGTAGTTTATGACATATGTGAGCTAGCAGAAGAGATAATGTATTTGTGTTGTTGTAGTTTATGACATATGTGAGCTAGCAGAAGGGATAATGTATTTGTGTTGTTGTAGTTTATGACATATGTGAGCTAGCAGAAGGGATAATATATTTGTGTTGTTGTAGTTTATGACATATGTGAGCTAGCAGAAGGGATAATGTATTTGTGTTGTTGTAGTTTATGACATATGTGAGCTAGCAGAAGGGATAATGTATTTGTGTTGTTGTAGTTTATGACATATGTGAGCTAGCAGAAGGGATAATGTATTTGTGTTCTTGTAGTTTATGACATATGTGAGCTAGCAGAAGGGATAATGTATTTGTGTTGTTGTAGTTTATGACATATGTGAGCTAGCAGAAGGGGTAATGTATTTGTGTTGTTGTAGTTTATGACATATGTGAGCTAGCAGAAGGGATAATGTATTTGTGTTGTTGTAGTTTATGACATATGTGAGCTAGCAGAAGGGATAATGTATTTGTGTTGTTGTAGTTTATGACATATGTGAGCTAGCAGAAGGGATAATGTATTTGTGTTGTTGTAGTTTATGACATATGTGAGCTAGCAGAAGGGATAATGTATTTGTGTTGTTGTAGTTTATGACATATGTGAGCTAGCAGAAGGGATAATGTATTTGTGTTGTTGTAGTTTATGACATATGTGAGCTAGCAGAAGGGATAATGTATTTGTGTTGTTGTAGTTTATGACATATGTGAGCTAGCAGAAGGGATAATGTATTTGTGTTGTTGTAGTTTATGACATATGTGAGCTAGCAGGAGGGATAATGTATTTGTGTTGTTGTAGTTTATGACATATGTGAGCTAGCAGAAGGGATAATGTATTTGTGTTGTTGTAGTTTATGACATATGTGAGCTAGCAGAAGAGATAATGTATTTGTGTTGTTGTAGTTTATGACATATGTGAGCTAGCAGAAGGGATAATGTATTTGTGTTGTTGTAGTTTATGACATATGTGAGCTAGCAGAAGGATAATGTATTTGTGTTGTTGTAGTTTATGACATATGTGAGCTAGCAGAAGGGATAATGTATTTGTGTTGTTGTAGTTTATGACATATGTGAGCTAGCAGAAGGGATAATGTATTTGTGTTGTTGTAGTTTATGACATATGTGAGCTAGCAGAAGGGATAATGTATTTGTGTTGTTGTAGTTTATGACATATGTGAGCTAGCAGAAGGGATAATGTATTTGTGTTGTTGTAGTTTATGACATATGTGAGCTAGCAGAAGGGATAATGTATTTGTGTTGTTGTAGTTTATGACATATGTGAGCTAGCAGAAGGGATAATGTATTTGTGTTGTTGTAGTTTATAACATATGTGAGCTAGCAGAAGGGATAATGTATTTGTGTTGTTGTAGTTTATGACATATGTGAGCTAGCAGAAGGGATAATGTATTTGTGTTGTTGTAGTTTATGACATATGTGAGCTAGCAGAACGGATAATGTATTTGTGTTGTTGTAGTTTATGACATATGTGAGCTAGCAGAAGGGATAATGTATTTGTGTTGTTGTAGTTTATGACATATGTGAGCTAGCAGAAGGGATAATGTATTTGTGTTGTTGTAGTTTATGACATATGTGAGCTAGCAGAAGGGATAATGTATTTGTGTTGTTGTAGTTTATGACATATGTGAGCTAGCAGAAGGGATAATGTATTTGTGTTGTTGTAGTTTAGGACATATGTGAGCTAGCAGAAGGGATAATGTATTTGTGTTGTTGTAGTTTATGACATATGTGAGCTAGCAGAAGCGGTAATGTATTTGTGTTGTTGTAGTTTATGACATATGTGAGCTAGCAGAAGGGATAATGTATTTGTGTTGTTGTAGTTTATGACATATGTGAGCTAGCAGAAGGGGTAATGTATGTGTGTTGTTGTAGTTTATGAGATATGTGAGCTAGCAGAAGGGATAATGTATTTGTGTTGTTGTAGTTTATGACATATGTGAGCTAGCAGAAGGGATAATGTATTTGTGTTGTTGTAGTTTATGACATATGTGAGCTAGCAGAAGGGATAATGTATTTGTGTTGTTGTAGTTTATGACATATGTGAGCTAGCAGAAGGGATAATGTATTTGTGTTGTTGTAGTTTATGACATATGTGAGCTAGCAGAAGGGATAATGTATTTGTGTTGTTGTAGTTTATGACATATGTGAGCTAGCAGAAGGGATAATGTATTTGTGTTGTTGTAGTTTATGACATATGTGAGCTAGCAGAAGGGATAATGCATTTGTGTTGTTGTAGTTTATGACATATGTGAGCTAGCAGAAGGGATAATGTATTTGTGTTGTTGTAGTTTATGACATATGTGAGCTAGCAGAAGGGATAATGTATTTGTGTTGTTGTAGTTTATAACATATGTGAGCTAGCAGAAGGGATAATGTATTTGTGTTGTTGTTGTTTATGACATATGTGAGCTAGCAGAAGGGATAATGTATTTGTGTTGTTGTAGTTTATGACATATGTGAGTTAGCAGAAGGGATAATGTATTTGTGTTGTTGTAGTTTATGACATATGTGAGCTAGCAGAAGGGATAATGTATTTGTGTTGTTGTAGTTTATGACATATGTGAGCTAGCAGAAGGGATAATGTATTTGTGTTGTTGTAGTTTATGACATATGTGAGCTAGCAGAAGGGATAATGTATTTGTGTTGTTGTAGTTTATGACATATGTGAGCTAGCAGAAGGGATAATGTATTTGTGTTGTTGTAGTTTATGACATATGTGAGCTAGAAGAAGGGATAATGTATTTGTGTTGTTGTAGTTTATGACATATGTGAGCTAGCAGAAGGGATAATGTATTTGTGTTGTTGTAGTTTATGACATATGTGAGCTAGCAGAAGGGATAATGTATTTGTGTTGTTGTAGTTTATGACATATGTGAGCTAGCAGAAGGGATAATGTATTTGTGTTGTTGTAGTTTATGACATATGTGAGCTAGCAGAAGGGATAATGTATTTGTGTTGTTGTAGTTTATAACATATGTGAGCTAGCAGAAGGGATAATGTATTTGTGTTGTTGTAGTTTATAACATATGTGAGCTAGCAGAAGGGATAATGTATTTGTGTTGTTGTAGTTTATGACATATGTGAGCTAGCAGAAGGGATAATGTATTTGTGTTGTTGTAGTTTATGACATATGTGAGCTAGCAGAAGGGATAATGTATTTGTGTTGTTGTAGTTTATGACATATGTGAGCTAGCAGAAGGGATAATGTATTTGTGTTGTTGTAGTTTATGACATATGTGAGCTAGCAGAAGGGATAATGTATTTGTGTTGTTGTAGTTTATGACATATGTGAGCTAGCAGAAGGGATAATGTATTTGTGTTGTTGTAGTTTATGACATATGTGAGCTAGCAGAAGGGATAATGTATTTGTGTTGTTGTAGTTTATGACATATGTGAGCTAGCAGAAGGGATAATGTATTTGTGTTTTGTAGTTTATGACATATGTGAGCTAGCAGAAGGGATAATGTATTTGTGTTTTTGTAGTTTATGACATATGTGAGCTAGCAGAAGGGATAATGTATTTGTGTTGTTGTAGTTTATGACATATGTGAGCTAACAGAAGGGATAATGTATTTGTGTTGTTGTAGTTTATGACATATGTGAGCTAACAGAAGAGATAATGTATTTGTGTTGTTGTAGTTTATGACATATGTGAGCTAGCAGAAGGGATAATGTATTTGTGTTGTTGTAGTTTATGACATATGTGAGCTAACAGAAGGGATAATGTATTTGTGTTGTTGTAGTTTATGACATATGTGAGCTAGCAGAAGGGATAATGTATTTGTGTTGTTGTAGTTTATGACATATGTGAGCTAGCAGAAGGGATAATGTATTTGTGTTGTTGTAGTTTATGACATATGTGAGCTAGCAGAAGGGATAATGTATTTGTGTTGTTGTAGTTTATGACATATGTGAGCTAACAGAAGGGATAATGTATTTGTGTTGTTGTAGTTTATGACATATGTGAGCTAGCAGAAGGGATAATGTATTTGTGTTGTTGTAGTTTATGACATATGTGAGCTAGCAGAAGGGATAATGTATTTGTGTTGTTGTAGTTTATGACATATGTGAGCTAGCAGAAGGGATAATGTATTTGTGTTGTTGTAGTTTATGACATATGTGTGCTAGCAGAAGGGATAATGTATTTGTGTTGTTGTAGTTTATGACATATGTGAGCTAGCAGAAGGGATAATGTATTTGTGTTGTTGTAGTTTATGACATATGTGAGCTAGCAGAAGGGATAATGTATTTGTGTTGTTGTAGTTTATGACATATGTGAGCTAGCAGAAGGGATAATGTATTTGTGTTGTTGTAGTTTATGACATATGTGAGCTAGCAGAAGAGATAATGTATTTGTGTTGTTGTAGTTTATGACATATGTGAGCTAGCAGAAGGGATAATGTATTTGTGTTGTTGTAGTTTATGACATATGTGAGCTAGCAGAAGGGATAATGTATTTGTGTTGTTGTAGTTTATGACATATGTGAGCTAGCAGAAGGGATAATGTATTTGTGTTGTTGTAGTTTATGACATATGTGAGCTAGCAGAAGGGATAATGTATTTGTGTTGTTGTAGTTTATGACATATGTGAGCTAGCAGAAGGGATAATGTATTTGTGTTGTTGTAGTTTATGACATATGTGAGCTAGCAGAAGGGATAATGTATTTGTGTTGTTGTAGTTTATGACATATGTGAGCTAGCAGAAGGGATAATGTATTTGTGTTGTTGTAGTTTATGACATATGTGAGCTAGCAGAAGGGATAATGTATTTGTGTTGTTGTTGTTTATGACATATGTGAGCTAGCAGAAGGGATAATGTATTTGTGTTGTTGTAGTTTATGACATATGTGAGCTAGCAGAAGGGATAATGTATTTGTGTTGTTGTAGTTTATGACATATGTGAGCTAGCAGAAGGGATAATGTATTTGTGTTGTTGTAGTTTATGACATATGTGAGCTAGCAGAAGGGATAATGTATTTGTGTTGTTGTAGTTTATGACATATGTGAGCTAGCAGAAGGGATAATGTATTTGTGTTGTTGTAGTTTATGACATATGTGAGCTAGCAGAAGGGATAATGTATTTGTGTTGTTGTAGTTTATGACATGTGTGAGCTAGCAGAAGGGATAATGTATTTGTGTTGTTGTAGTTTATGACATATGTGAGCTAGCAGAAGGGATAATGTATTTGTGTTGTTGTAGTTTATGACATATGTGAGCTAGCAGAAGGGATAATGTATTTGTGTTGTTGTAGTTTATGACATATGTGAGCTAGCAGAAGGGATAATGTATTTGTGTTGTTGTAGTTTATGACATATGTGAGCTAGCAGAAGGGATAATGTATTTGTGTTGTTGTAGTTTATGACATATGTGAGCTAGCAGAAGGGATAATGTATTTGTGTTTTTGTAGTTTATGACATATGTGAGCTAGCAGAAGGGATAATGTATTTGTGTTGTTGTAGTTTATGACATATGTGAGCTAGCAGAAGGGATAATGTATTTGTGTTGTTGTAGTTTATGACATATGTGAGCTAGCAGAAGGGATAATGTATTTGTGTTGTTGTAGTTTATGACATATGTGAGCTAGCAGAAATGATAATGTATTTGTGTTGTTGTAGTTTATGACATATGTGAGCTAGCAGAAGGGATAATGTATTTGTGTTGTTGTAGTTTATGACATATGTGAGCTAGCAGAAGGGATAATGTATTTGTGTTTTTGTAGTTTATGACATATGTGAGCTAGCAGAAGGGATAATGTATTTGTGTTGTTGTTGTTTATGACATATGTGAGCTAGCAGTAGAGATAATGTATTTGTGTTGTTGTAGTTTATGACATATGTGAGCTAGCAGAAGGGATAATGTATTTGTGTTGTTGTAGTTTATGACATATGTGAGCTAGCAGAAGGGATAATGTATTTGTGTTGTTGTTGTTTATGACATATGTGAGCTAGCAGTAGAGATAATGTATTTGTGTTGTTGTAGTTTATGACATATGTGAGCTAGCAGAAGGGATAATGCATTTGTGTTGTTGTAGTTTATGACATATGTGAGCTAGCAGAAGGGATAATGTATTTGTGTTGTTGTAGTTTATGACATATGTGAGCTAGCAGAAGGGATAATGTATTTGTGTTGTTGTAGTTTATAACATATGTGAGCTAGCAGAAGGGATAATGTATTTGTGTTGTTGTTGTTTATGACATATGTGAGCTAGCAGAAGGGATAATGTATTTGTGTTGTTGTAGTTTATGACATATGTGAGCTAGCAGAAGGGATAATGTATTTGTGTTGTTGTAGTTTATGACATATGTGAGCTAGCAGAAGGGATAATGTATTTGTGTTGTTGTAGTTTATGTAATGTATTTGTGTTGTTGTTGTTTATGACATATGTGAGCTAGCAGAAGGGATAATGTATTTGTGTTGTTGTAGTTTATGACATATGTGAGCTAGCAGAAGGGATAATGTATTTGTGTTGTTGTAGTTTATGACATATGTGAGCTAGCAGAAGGGATAATGTATTTGTGTTGTTGTAGTTTATGACATATGTGAGCTAGCAGAAGGGATAATGTATTTGTGTTGTTGTAGTTTATGACATATGTGAGCTAGCAGAAGGGATAATGTATTTGTGTTTTTGTAGTTTATGACATATGTGAGCTAGCAGAAGGGATAATGTATTTGTGTTGTTGTAGTTTATGACATATGTGAGCTAGCAGAAGGGATAATGTATTTGTGTTGTTGTAGTTTATGACATATGTGAGCTAGCAGAAGGGATAATGTATTTGTGTTGTTGTAGTTTATGACATATGTGAGCTAGCAGAAGGGATAATGTATTTGTGTTGTTGTAGTTTATGACATATGTGAGCTAGCAGAAGGGATAATGTATTTGTGTTGTTGTAGTTTATGACATATGTGAGCTAGCAGAAGGGATAATGTATTTGTGTTGTTGTAGTTTATGACATATGTGAGCTAGCAGAAGGGATAATGTATTTGTGTTTTTGTAGTTTATGACATATGTGAGCTAGCAGAAGGGATAATGTATTTGTGTTGTTGTAGTTTATGACATATGTGAGCTAACAGAAGGGATAATGTATTTGTGTTGTTGTAGTTTATGACATATGTGAGCTAACAGAAGGGATAATGTATTTGTGTTGTTGTAGTTTATGACATATGTGAGCTAGCAGAAGGGATAATGTATTTGTGTTGTTGTAGTTTATGACATATGTGAGCTAGCAGAAGGGATAATGTATTTGTGTTGTTGTAGTTTATGACATATGTGAGCTAGCAGAAGGGATAATGTATTTGTGTTGTTGTAGTTTATGACATATGTGAGCTAGCAGAAGGGATAATGTATTTGTGTTGTTGTAGTTTATGACATATGTGAGCTAGCAGAAGGGATAATGTATTTGTGTTGTTGTAGTTTATGACATATGTGATGTTGTTGTAGTTTATGACATATGTGAGCTAGCAGAAGGGATAATGTATTTGTGTTGTTGTAGTTTATGACATATGTGAGCTAGCAGAAGGGATAATGTATTTGTGTTGTTGTAGTTTATGACATATGTGAGCTAGCAGAAGGGATAATGTATTTGTGTTGTTGTAGTTTATGACATATGTGAGCTAGCAGAAGGGATAATGTATTTGTGTTGTTGTAGTTTATGACATATGTGAGCTAGCAGAAGGGATAATGTATTTGTGTTGTTGTAGTTTATGACATATGTGAGCTAGCAGAAGGGATAATGTATTTGTGTTGTTGTAGTTTATGACATATGTGAGCTAACAGAAGGGATAATGTATTTGTGTTGTTGTAGTTTATGACATATGTGAGCTAGCAGAAGGGATAATGTATTTGTGTTGTTGTAGTTTATGACATATGTGAGCTAGCAGAAGGGATAATGTATTTGTGTTGTTGTAGTTTATGACATATGTGAGCTAACAGAAGGGATAATGTATTTGTGTTGTTGTAGTTTATGACATATGTGAGCTAGCAGAAGGGATAATGTATTTGTGTTGTTGTAGTTTATGACATATGTGAGCTAACAGAAGGGATAATGTATTTGTGTTGTTGTAGTTTATGACATATGTGAGCTAACAGAAGGGATAATGTATTTGTGTTGTTGTAGTTTATGACATATGTGAGCTAACAGAAGGGATAATGTATTTGTGTTGTTGTAGTTTATGACATATGTGAGGGCAATTGTGTTGTTGTAGTTTATGACATATGTGAGCTAGCAGAAGGGATAATGTATTTGTGTTGTTGTAGTTTATGACATATGTGAGCTAGCAGAAGGGATAATGTATTTGTGTTGTTGTAGTTTATGACATATGTCAGCTAGCAGAAGGGATAATGTATTTGTGTTGTTGTAGTTTATGACATATGTGAGCTAGCAGAAGGGATAATGTATTTGTGTTGTTGTAGTTTATGACATATGTGAGCTAACAGAAGGGATAATGTATTTGTGTTGTTGTAGTTTATGACATATGTGAGCTAGCAGAAGGGATAATGTATTTGTGTTGTTGTAGTTTATGACATATGTGAGCTAGCAGAAGGGATAATGTATTTGTGTTGTTGTAGTTTATAACATATGTGAGCTAACAGAAGGGATAATGTATTTGTGTTGTTGTAGTTTATGACATATGTGAGCTAGCAGAAGGGATAATGTATTTGTGTTGTTGTAGTTTATGACATATGTCAGCTAGCAGAAGGGATAATGTATTTGTGTACGCCGGGCGTTCTCAACTTTTTGTTTCCTCATGGCCCCAACTTCTGACCCTCTTTTGCTTCTGTGCCCCCTACCCATAGTCGCTGTGGCCACCTAGAAATATGGGGACTTGTAGGGTAGCAACAAACTGCTTCTACTTTGCTCTGTCAGTGGCCATCATTCTTACAGTGCCCCAGTTCTGGTTCATTCTTTGCATCTTGGCCCCATAGTTCTCCGCCAAGTTCTTTTTGGTTGGCCTCTCTCTCTCTTTCCTTCAGGGGTCCATAGCATAGCTGTTCTTGTGATGGCATCAGGGTCTCTTCTGAGGACGAGCCAACTCAACTCCACCGTCTACCAGCTATAATGGTGTGACTGTCCTCTTGGTTGCTCCGAGAAAGCAGTTCTTGGTTGGTAATGGTATTCGGTCAAAAGATTTGGAAAATTAAGGCAAGAAATAGATTGACAACAAAGACGCAGTCAAGTAAACAGGGACTACACATCAAAACTCAACTGCGACAACTGACTACACACCTGACAGTTATATAAATATATAGGCAGGAAAAGAAAGCACCCAGTCCTCCACCAACGAAACAAACGCGTAAAGCAAGAGAGACAGATCATCTCTGACACATCAAATAAAACAAGAAAATGGAAGAATGTAATGAACGAATAACTCATTACAATTTTAGAGGTCCTACGACCAATCATCATCAACAAAGTCATAAATCAGCTGGAGCTAAGAAAGATGACACTATCGGCGGACACAAGCTGTAAACACACAAACTTAACCAACCAAAAACACACATGCATCTAAATTTCTGCTAGTTGACCTTTTAAGGACGTGTCCTTTTCAGAGCTGCCGTCGAATCATTAATAAAAGCTGTAGAAATAAAAGTAACACACTTGCAAAAATAAATAAATACACACATTTAATATGCAACTATGCTACAATAAACGCACGACGTGGCGACTATAGGCAACCAGCTCACGGTCCTTTACACGATTAGCCCTTTTCAGTGCTTACAACAATGCTAACAAATAATATACTGAGATAACAGTCTAGCGGTCAAAAGATAATAGCAATTAGAACAAATACGCCCATTATAAGCGAAATATCACACATCTGGTCAGATTGGACGGGACATCGGAAATAAAGTAAAAAGATACTTAGCCACGTGATGCTGTAAGCAGCGGCTGAGTCAGTCACTAGAGCGACAAAGAAATATTACAAACACATCTGGACTGTATAACTACAACACCTTGAGGATGAAGTAATAAATGATATAAACACTGGAGAGAGGGAAGAAACAATTGACACAATATTTTACGTAATTGTCTCCCCGTCATCAATGACTAGTTAGGGGAGGTAGCTTGTTTGCTTGCCAAAGAAACAATTAGTTTATGAACAAAATATCAGACTGAATAGAAGGTGTTCATACTTTGTAAATTGTATAAATTTATTATAAACAATTGCACTAGTCATAACATTTGGTTTTAGGTACAATATTTGTTATTTTTCCATTTTCAAATTTTATTTTTTCTATGCACATTGTCAAAAAATTTAAAAGATTTTCAATTTAATGCACATTTTAACGTATGGAGCACTTAGCTGTTCTACCACTCTTAATGATAATCTGTCCTACAAGCCCATTTTCCAGTCGTAAATGTGCACAACAAAATGCTTTATCAGCACTAACTAGTTAAAAAAAAAAAAAAGGAACCCGTTACACGCCCATTGAGGCATATTGGGAATATGGTGTTAGGCCCATAATATCTTGACCGTCGGCACACTAGGGAAGTTGTGGTCGGCATCACGCCGGCCGCCTTAACCTTCCCAGAGTTGCTCTGGTACCCATTTGGGGCTGAGTCGACCCAGGAGCCGTTTGTGGCCTAAAAAATTCCCACCTCATCTGGGGATCGAACCATAGACCACTGCGCTAGGAAGCCAGTGCCCTAACCACTATGCTACCGCGGCTCCCAGCACTAACTAGTGCTGTTCATTAATCAGACAATTGCCCTTTTTGTATTTATGTAAAAAAATTTCTGCTTTCGTGTTATTAATAAAAGAAAAACACATTTTTTATACTGCTTCGTATTTATGGTCAAGGGTTATCTCTTAACGAGGAGTGTGGATTTGGTTAAACCAAATAAATAAATAAGTAAATAAATGAAGAAAAAACTGAATACTGGGATGTGACTGTGTACAATGGCTAGAATTCTTGCTACTCGTGGCAAGGTGATCGGTATCAAAATCTTAAACAAAAAATACATCATTACTTTTACGTCATATTATTTGGTTCGGTGTCTGCAACGTTTCAAAGCAGGGCATCTATTTCAAATATTAACCATGTGCCTGGATCAGTCAGTTTTATCAGTAGGCTATTTTGTAATGTGTGATATGTTTCCTGATGATGTAAGAGTTTTGTAATGTGTGTTATATTTATTGATTATGTAAGAGTTATATAATGTGTGATATATTTCATGATTATGTGAGAGTTATGTAATGTGTGATATATTTCCTGATTATGTAAGAGTTAAGTAATGTGTGATATATTTCCCGATTATGTAAGAGTTATGTAATGTGCCTTATGTTTCCTGATTATGTAAGAGTTATGTAATGTGTGATATATTTCCTGATTATGTAAGTTATGTAATGTGTGATATATTTCCTGATTATGTAAGAGTTAAGTAATGTGTGATATATTTCCTGATTTGTAAGAGTTATGTAATGTGTGATATATTTCCTGATTATTTAAGAGTTAAGTAATGTTTGATATATTTCCTGATTATGTAAGAGTTATGTAATGTGTGATATATTATCTGATTATGTAAGAGTTACGTAATGTGTGATATATTTCCGGATTATGTAAGAGTTAAGTAATGTGTGATATATTTCCTGATTATGTAAGAGTTCTGCAATGTATGATATATTTCCTGATTATGTAAGAGTTAAGTAATGTGTGATATATTTCATTATTATGTAAGAGTTATGTAATGTGTGATATATTTCCAGATTATGTAAGAGTTATGCATTCATGTTCCTAAAGCGCCCTATGGAGCATAGATCCACAACTACAGCTGATCACCATGGAGACAGCCTACATTAAAACATGCATGTGCTCTTCCAGTGGTGGTTTCTGTACCAATTAAGTAAACATGATGTGGTTGCCAGCCACGTGTATGTGTTGCCGTGCATTGCTGATGATGTTGTATAGTGGTTCGTATCACTACCCCAACAGTAGGCAGGCCTTGGTTGATGGTATAAAAGTCATTTCTTACTGATGCACAACAACAACAGTTCACGCAGACAGCTGACGATTGATGTCAACACTAGATGAGTAACTTGACTCCGACAACAGTGCAAAATATGATGACGTTTTTTTACATGTAACGTGGCTGGTGTGAAATAATGAGTCCAAACTTTCCTTGAGCTTGGTCAACCTTGTACAGCATAAATTTAGACTCAATTATTTTCTCAGTGTCTTGCTCTCTCTTTCTTCCTTACTGCCTCAGTGTTTAATAGCTGTCTCTAGATGTTAGGGCGTTCACGACTGGAAAACGACTACTGCTGTCGAGATTTATCTGCCTTCTAAATTCTTCATGTATGTGAAATTCAACTGTCACTCAAACATTTTGATTCTAATTCTTCAGACACGTATATAACCCTCTCCGTGACACAGACCAGCTTTTAAAGAAACCAAATGAAAAAATGTCAGTAAAAAGATGATCTAAAAATAGCAACAAATAAAAAACTACTCCCGCTCAGATTAGGAACTGGTTAGAATGGAGGAACCCATCTGTGAAGAATGTTATAAACCTAATACCATTAAACACTTCTTGCTAGAATGGAGGAACCCATCTGTGAAGAATGTTATGAACCTAATACCATTAAACACTTCTTGCTAGAATGCAAGAGATACGGCCAACACAGATAAAATATAAAGGATTACAGTACAAAGTGCAAAATAGAACTGAATATAGAAAAATGTAATGGGTACCACATCTCCACCGGAACTAAAAAAGCTAGTTAAACAATATATCACAAAAACAAAAGCAATAATCTATAATAGAACATAATATATAGATACTGTGAGAGTAAACTCGTAGTTGTCTTAAAACGCTAATAGTAGTAACAAAGCTATGTCACCAGAAAGGAATAACACAACCCAGTAGAAAAAAACATAGATCCCAAACCAATATTAAAATCATGCCAGTATGCTTTAGAACAACACAAAAAAAACTAAACTCTTAACCAAAAAATAAATACCCAGTAGGGAGGCATAATACAGTACAGACGTACAATAAACCAAAAAAAAACTAAATGAAAAAACCGTCATGATATAACCAACAGTTCCATGCATATGGTAAATGGTTGAAAGATACGTGCCTCTTAAAGGAAAGTAGCAAAAACTTAAGAAAAACAAAATATCGCGAGAGAATCTCTGGAAGTATAACATCGTATCACTGGATGGATAAAGACTTATGCCCGTCTAGCTTGCACAGTTATCATCTCTGGTATTACTGTTCATTCGATCGTTCATGTCATCAGACGTGCCTCTCTCTTGTTTTACTACTAGCATTATATAACTAGACCACGAGCTATTTTATATGTGGGCATGCCTGCATAAAATAGCAATATAGAAATGAATGTCAGCACCTACAACAGTTATTAACAATATCTCACAAAAACACAGATAAGTGCTTAAAGATCATGTGAAGAAAGCCTCGCAACAGTAGAGCGACGAAGCTGACATGTAAAGTGGCCACATATCAAAATCACATAGGCTACCAAATATGTTTCTTGACAGCAAAAAACGTTTCAAGGACTGTGACGAAATCAGTCGTCCCGTCCACTTTTTATAACTCTCGTCCCCTCTGGCAGTATCTCTGCATTTCTTCATTTTTCTCTCATCGTCCTATTATTTGGCATATTTATTACAATTAAATTTTTTTTTGCAGTGACCACTCTCAGACTTGTTTACGTTTCACCAGGTGAACGATAACACAGCATTACCACAAAAATTTTTTTTTTGGTGCCAAACATTTTACTCTTGATTGTACATAAATGAGGCCTGCTCAATCCAAATATCACATTTACTTGTCTGTAGCAGCTCTAGTTTTTGAGATACAGACATTTTTGTATTTCATTAATACAGGGTGACCCAAAAAAAAACGGGCCCACGCGCACTGTAAAAAAACTATTGCTCTCTAGTCCTTTACAAAAGAAAACTGCTTGTTAACTCTCAGTTTCAGTTTTCCAAGAATCTTACCAGAATTGCCTTTTTTAGATTGTAAGCCACTGCATGCATGTTAGTATGCTACTTATTTTATTACACTTCTAACAGAGAATGGCATCATCTTCAAGAAGAGCATGTTTTCTTTCACCGCATTTATTTTGTTATATTTGTGGAGAGTACACTTTCAAAGAAGAAAATAGGAAGCATATTACTGTTTTTGTGAAAAAGGCATACTTTGCTTACTTTAAAGTAAAACTAGGTTACCAGGACAAGTCTTGGGCTCCTCATATTGTTTGCAAAACATGTGTTGAACACCTGCGACAGTGGACTTTTGGGAAATGAAAATGTTTAAAAATTTGAATTCCAATGGTTTGGAGAGAACCCAAATACCACTATGATGACTGTTATTTCTGTGTTGTGAATATTAAGGGAATTAATAGAAAAAATCACAAAAAGTGGAAATATCCAGATTTAGATTCTGCTAGGCGACCTGTTCCACACGGAGATGACATACCAATTCCAACTTTCAGTCAGATTTCGGATTCCCTGCTAGAAGATGAGACAGCAGTGGCATGTAGAACAACAAGTGACAGTGATAGTGATTTCGAAGATGTTTTTTCAGATGCTCAACGCTTCGACCAGCTTGAACTAAATGATCTAATCCGAGATCTATATCTCTCCAAGGAATTTTCAGATCTTTTGTCTTCAAGATTTAAAAAAAAAAATTACTGACTGCTGAAACAAAGGTTACATTTTATCGCTGCAGAGAGCAAGGTTTTATTCCATTCTTTTGTAAAGAAAACAACCTTGTGTTTTGTACTAATGTAGGAGGTCTTGTTAACAAAATGGGTGTAAGTTATACACCAGATGAGTGGCGACTTTTCATTGACAGCTCTAAAAGAAGATTGAAGGGTGTTCTCTTACACAATGGTAACAAATATGGCTCAATTTCAATTGCTCATTCTACTACAATGAAGGAGGAGTATGCTACAATAAGCACAGTTCTGGAAAAATTGAAGTATTTAGAACATAACTGGATGGTTTGTGCAGATCTTAAAATGATGAACTTCTTGCTTGGCCAGCAAATGGGATTCACCAAATATCCATGCTTTATATGTTTGTGGGATAGCAGGACAAAAGATATGCACTGGACAAAGAAACAGTGGCCATTGAGGGATGAATTTAAAGTTGGAGAAAAAAATATTGTCAATAAGCCTCTCATTGATCGAAAAAGAGTTCTACTGCCACCATTACATATAAAGCTTGGCTTGATGAAGCAATTTGTTAAGGCACTGAACAACGATGGTACCTGTTTTAATTACTTATGCAGAAAATTTCCAGAATTGAGCATAGAGAAACTTAAAACTGGAATTTTTGATGGACCTCAAATTAGAAAGTTAATAAACGATCCAAATTTTATTGATTCCGTGAACAAAACAGAGTCCACAGCCTTGTCATAATTTGTTTTAGTTGTGCAAAACTTTCTGGGTAACTTTAAAGCAGACAATTATTCTGAATTAGTTGGAAACATGCTGTCGAGTTTTTGTGAACTTGTATGCAACATGAGCATAAAATTTTACTACCTCCATAACCATTTACATTTATTTCCGGAGAATCTTGGCGACTTTAGTGAAGAGCAAGGTGAAAGATTTCACCAAGATATAAAAACAATGGAAGAGAGATACCAGGGACTTTGTGATGCCCACATGATGGCAGATTACTGTTGGACCCTTAAGCGTGACTGTCCAGGCATATCACATTCCAGGAAGTCCTCGAAAAGATCCCTTTTGCATGTTGACTAAACAAGTGCTAGTGATAAAGCTTTATTACATTTTTGGTAATATATGCACAATAATTACATATAATATGAATGCAGACTAAAGTCAAAATGCCACTGATAGCACCTAACTCTAGGATTGTACATAACAATTGCCCTACTAATATGGTCATTCTTAGTTATCTCAAAAACTAGAGCTGAAAGAAAAAAATCTGATTACATTTTTGGAATCAGCAACCCAAAATTACCCAAGAACAGCTATAAAATTTAAGGCACCAAAATGTGTGTATAACAGTGTAATCATTCCAGGTTAATTTCACAGGTCAGCGGTAATACGTTTGCCACCTTTGGTAGAGTCGAGCTCTATAGACACGATGTGTTCTCTAACGAGGGATGAAAAGAAACGCCATATTGTCTGTCTGGGAAGGCCGTCTGAGATGGGCAAGGGCTCAGGTGATAATGAGATAAAAGCTTTTGCCGTAACATCCCAGTGTATTTAGTACGGATGACCTGACACATGAGACATTCTGAGCGGAAGTATTACAGCATTATTAGAAAGAGGTCACGCGATGCAATTTTTAAATGTAATATTTTAAAACACGCGGGGGAGAATTAAATTAAACACTCCGACCCATATAGTTAAAAGATTACGATTGGCTTGATTTGAGAGAGGGGATATACAATGGTTCTCATTGGAAAATTCGTCGGAAGTACAACCTGGAATTTGAACTGAGAAATGACAGATATAACCTAGTGAAATCGGAGTAAAAAATCAGACTGCATCGCAACGTCAAATTAGCAATTCACGAGACCCAGGAAGAGAAGAATCGGACAAAGAATTCCAAAATCATAAGTGATATAGTGGCATTTGAGCAACTTAAAATTAAAAATTAAGCCCGCATTTTAAATACAAAGACTGGAAACTTAAAGGACCATTACAGAGTATTTCTTTATTTGACTTGTCGAAGTCTTTGTGGTTAAAAGTTTTTCACGGGATGGGGTAACCAGCCCCATGCAAAACCCGCCTTAATCGCTTTTTACGACATGCAAGGTAGGGTAAAGTGTTACTATTCTTCACTCCCCTTTCGGGCCCCTGTAACACATGGGTGACAGAGTATTTGGGCAACTTTAAAACTTAAAAAAGTAAACCCGCATGTCGCGAGAGGGTAGATTGTTATTGAATTTGATAAGATGTCCTGGACATAAAGGTGTATCTGATGATACCAGGATAGTGCCAGATAAGAGTCTTGTCTTATCAGTAATACCCCTTCTCTGAAAAGAGTAAGGATGTATAGACAGCAAAGGTAGGGTCAAGCTGTATAGGTTCCCAGAGAAGATGGTAATGTAGTTCTCTGAGTCCTTATTTGCTACCTCTCCAGATCCTCCTCTGTTAATATGGTGGTTGTTATTGTTATTAACTCTACTAGGGGTAATTATTTAATGTAATTCACCAACAAAGGCTGTAACTTAACTTAAAGAATTTAATTAAGTCTGCTGGTAAATATTTACAATTTATTTGTACATTTACTCTTTTTTAGTTGAAAAGTTTTAAAAAAAGAAATCATATTACAGCATTAAATAAATAATAAAATATTCAACAAAGTCTTTCACTGAATTAAAATGTCTATCACTATGGAGAAAGTCTTGCTTGGTTGGTCTCTCTCTGATTAATTAATATTTGTTAATCTCACAGTTCTGATTGAAGATCTACAAGGCTATAGTCATCATAAAACTGTTAAATTTTATTTTTGGTGAACGGGGATATGCTGTGCAGTTGCCTTTGTGGGCAACTTATCTAAGTCAATGAAGATGGCTCCCTCTGATACTGAATAGAAATATGTGCTGATTTTCTTCCAAGTGGTATACACGAGATGTCTGGCCCTCTACCATAGACCGGCACTGCATCCGTCGTAACCTCAGTAAGAGATGCCTCTTGTATATTTGGTAGGTTTTGACAGGATAAAACCTGAAACAAAGTTAAATGCAACCTCGGTATTTTTCTATCAATATCCCTCTATGACACAGATGGGGATGATAGACAGTTTCAGACAGAATGCTAGCAGATGCACAAGACACAACATAGTAGCAACAATCAATTCAGTTCACTGTGATCATAAATTTCTTCTACATCCTTATTTATAATCCTTATACCATGATCCGCCTCCCTACAATAATTTGGTCGTGAATAAAACTACTAATTAATATATCAAACTATACTGTAATCCAATTCATTTCATCCTTCCTTATGTTCATTGTACGTGTGTCATTCCAGTAAGAAATACTTCTTTAAATCCTTTTCCAAACTTACAGACACACTTTGGCCATCATTCTTAATTATTTTGAATATTTTCCAAGGCTGGCTTTGCCTCCAGAATTACACACAAGCTTGTAAGTTCACCAGCAACAAACTGTAATTTTTTAAACACATCTACCCACTTCCTATCGTACATGTGGATTAATCATTAGACATACACAGAATTATATATATATATATATATGATAGGGTGGGCGACATGATGATGCTGATGATGTTGTGATATGTGATCACTCTCTTTTCACACTCGCACCGACCCGAACATCAATAGAAACTCTTGATTCTGAGGCAGGGGATGTATTTATTTCTACAACCCTGTCAGTGACTACAAGCACACAAAGCAAACATTAAACAAATAAACCAGCAAGCGAAACACTAAACAAACAAACACCCAGCTAGTGCTCAGTTGCTAATCTGAAGAAGCAAATAAAGCAACGAATAGTTAAAATCATAATAGTTAAATAATGATACTCTCACCTGGAAAACAGTCCTTCCACGCCACCTGACACCCTCAACTATCACACACGCACACACATGCGTGTCGTCCAATGCGACTAGCATGGTGTTGTGCATGAGGCTGGAAATCTCACCGTGTAACATAGGTTGCTACCGAAACCACTACTGCAAGAGTACACACTCAATTATCACACACGCACACACATGCGTGTCGTCCAATGCGACTAGTATGATGCTGTGCATGAGGCTGGCGATCTCACCGTGTAACATAGGTTGCTACCGAAAACACTACTGCAAGAGCACACACCCAATTATCTGTGGTGGATTTGATGTTATGAATTGTTGTTATGTAGTATATTTGTATTAAATGAGATTAGCTATGAAGGTCCCTGAATTTACCCAATAGTATTGTGAACTTTTCAGGGTACCTTTCCGCTACCACCCCTTTTATCTCATTCAAAATGTATTTATATTATTATATTAACTGACTTCGTGTAGTGTCTAGGGTTATGAATGTAGAGTGTAATGTACAAAATAAACAAACATACAAACAAATAGTTTATTATTCACAACAGCACACAGTACTACCACAATAACATACACACGACACTTTAAAAGGCTATCTTATTTAAGACTGTGGTTGAAATTTGTGTAAATATGATTTTTACAATTTTATTATCCTGATTCTAATTTATTTTGAATCAGGACTGACAATTTAAAAGTGAAATCAAAATAATTATTTACATCAATCAAATAGCACAATAGATCCTCTGTCCATACATGAAATATTTTTCTAATATACGTCTGTAGTGTTCTCCTACTTTAAGGTAGTACTGATAGTACCACTAGGCTGTTGTTTAAATCATACCCTTCCTGTAATGTTTGTTTCTATTTGTCACTTGTGGAACTATTAAATATTTGTCCCAGTTTATTCACGGCCACTTTTTATATTTCTTCTTTAATTCTGGTAGTTGAGCTCTCAGGGGCCGAACGAGAACTTATCTTGGCAGTAGAATATAGGTTGAACCTTTCTTCTGCTCGCTTGACAATCTGTTCCCTGTTTGATAGGCAATGGCCACTAGCATGGGCTCGCAGTAAACAGGCAGAGTCCTGAATCAATCAGTTTTCAAGCGTGTGGTACCATATTAACGTCAGTACCCAGGACCTCTGAAATGTGAAGGTATGCATCCTTCGTAATATCTAGCATACACTAATAGTCCACAGTTAAGGACATGTACATTACAAACAAACAAAAGGGTCATATCCTTATACAAACCTATGCCACCATTTTCTTTTGATATGACAATGTTCACCAGTATTCCTTTCCCTAATAGTTACAACGCCACTGCAATTCCAGCTGTAATCTCTTTCATATAATAGGATAGGTGTTATGCTCCTTTATGACAATCATACATATTCTTGTAGTTTTACACCTCTCTGACAGTCTATCACATGGTGGATCAATCTTTAGGCTTTGCCTCATGTTCGCTATAGACCCACTCATGTCCAGACATATATTATTATTTCACATTCAAATTTTTATATAAAATACAGGTTAATAAATGTCAATCTTACCACAATTTTGTTCAATGAAATACACAGAGACGATGACTAACACAGTTTCGATCTGTTTTGTTGCCCAGGCTGCCCAGAAAGTGTATTTGAAAGCACAGCCTGATCTCATCTATCACTTGGAATTTTTTCTAGTAATGGCGTCCCCCTAACGCTTATTCTGACAATATCGATTCAGTTGGCCAATCACTCTTAAATTTACAGTGTAAACAGTCTTTTCAAAAAATATCATTCAAACCTTTGCTACGTTACTAGGCTATTTATGTTTATTCAAAGGTCAGCCAATAATATTTCGTCTCACTTCAAATGCCACCCAATCGGATTCACTGTACTATCTGAGCCTATCCGTCACCTATTTTTTTCCCAAAAATATGCGATCCAATCTAAGCAGATATGACTTGACTTGACAGTATCTCTGATCTCTATGTATTGTTTTATCATTATTTGATTAGTTAAGGGACTATTTAGATAACTAATAACATATTCTTGGTCAGCAAATCTTCAAGTACACGAATCTACGATTTTCAAGGGGCTATGCGGCTTGGTTCAAAAGTCTATCTTTTTTTCTATGTTAGTTGTTTATTTTTAAACTACCTCTCGTTCACTCTTTTTCCATGTAATATCAAGCTAAATACGAGAGCTTAGGTCATTCAAAATAAGAGCTTAACAAGTTTCCATGACCGTAGTGTCCACAATTCTAACTTTTTCATTGTATTTGGGGAAACCCCTAAGGCAAGGCTTGCCACTGTGCCACAGTTGGCTTTTAGTTTAAAATCAATGCGAAACGAATTAGCATTTCATCAATCCTTGCCCCTCCTCGTTCCACAATGCATTTTAGGCAAATACTTTCTTAGAACTAGGAAAAGTGGGTGTTTATGTCAAGGACGAATTTGAAAAATTGGGTACCGTTTTGTTCGGCTATTCGTTAGCAAATAATAATCTGAAGGCTTAGGCGACACCAACCGTTCTAGGAGAAAATTCTTTTGTACTTTCGTATCTTTGCCTTTATGCCCTATACTAATACATATTAATTTAGATATTGTATTTAGAAATCACTACACTATCACACACACACACACACACACACACACACACACACTCATGCATGTCGTCCAATGAGACTAGTATGGTGTTGTGCATGAGGCTGGCAATCTCACCATGTAACACAGATTGCTACCGAAACTACTACTGCACGAGCATCTGAATGTTTCATATGGAGGCAAACCAAACTGATGGCCCCATGCTCCCTCAGGTGCGGAGAAGAGAAATATATATCTCCAAGTGAGCCCACGTGCTCTCAAACCATTCTACACATAACCATAATTAAATAATAATAACATAGACATAAAATAATATTCAACTATATGTACAACAAATACTCTCAATAATGAGAATAAACCACCACCTGGCAACTGATCCATCTCAATATTCGTTCTGCACTCTGAAGCATGTCGTATGTGACGACTGGTGCGCCTGGCAACAAGCGTGTCGTATATGACCCCTGATGAGACTGGGAATCTCATCACATGAAACACATCGTTACCAAAACAACCACTGCAATAGCATAAAAATGCTTCTTGTCGGCTTGTGATGGACACCAGCCGCATTGGTGTTTCCATGCTCCACAAGGAGCAAACAGAGAAACACCTGTCTCAACGTGCCTTATGCACCAAGGAGTGCCTCGCGCTCTCCAGAAATCTAAATACATATTCTCACCTCACTCAAAGTAACCCACTAAAGATATACAGTAGAACAATCAATAATCGTGACATACACTTAAGTACTCTTACATTAAAGAATAAAATATAATTATTCTTGACTTAACAACTAGAACTAAATTCATCACCACGTGGCCTCCCGGCTGCCATCTTGATATTTTTGCTAACAGGTTGATATTATCTAAATTCACGTGAAATAGCTTCATACCATATTTGCCTTTCTGATAAATGAAATAATCGCTCTTAAACTTTCACCATCTATCTATCTATTTAGATCTAATTCACTAAACATTAAAACAGACTCGTGCTGAATATAATTTCAGACTTATAGAACACGAATGCTAAATTCTACAAAATGCGCTAAGAATTACAGCTCACGTGCTCTGGTCCATCTGCTACCCACACCGGTCACCTCGTCTCGTTTGTTCTCTCGTCTGGACTGATACTTCTGAAAGGCCGCTACTGGCCATCGCACGCTTTATATAGGCACTAGGCTAATCACTCAACTTACTGCGCGCTACGCGTATTAATTTGGCCGCATAAATAACACTCGCGATATTTGCTATATTAGGCACGAAAACACAGATATGGCCCACAATTATCAAATATAACACATCACAACTAATTCTTAGGCTTTATTATGGCCTAAACTAATATATATTCTTGAAGACTTTTCACATCTCAGCAATGCTTGCTCGCGCCGTCACGTGGGCTGACAGTCACGTGGGTTGCACACACATCAAAAATATCTAGGCAATAAATATGCATTGAACCTGAAGGGGGAAGCCAGGGCGTCTTTACGTGAAGGGGGGAAGCCGGGTGTCTTTCCGTGAAGGGGGAAGTCGGGTGTCTTTCCGGCCCCATCACATATCTCCCTCCTGATTTTGTTGTCGTCCCGACAACATCACTACCTCTGGCGCTTCAATTGTAATCTCCCAGATCGTTGGTGCTGCGCCTGATTATTTCTCAGCGGCGATGTGTTGGGCTCAGAGTCTGTATTCGGTACAACCCGGCTGGGGACTCTCTTGGTCGTCATGTCCCCAGTTGTACGTTGTCGGGCTGTCAGCCGCTGTGGTCTAGAAGACCCGCTCACCTGTGCCGCGTCGCTGCCTGCCCGTGACATCTGCCTGTCAGTGCATGCAGCTTTTGACTTTGAAGGGGGATTGCTCCTGACGGGTTTTACACTCATTTTGTGTGGACGATGGCTTACGTTCCCCACAATCTGCTTTTGATGAGTCTCCTCTGCTAAACCTTGATTTGCACTCCCTCCTATTTGCTTAGGACGGGTTTCCTCCCCTAGACGACGGCCAATTTTCTCGGCGCCCTTCGTGTGACAGTTGACGTGGTCATCTCTTGGCTTACGCCCTAAAGGCAACCTGGTTGTGGCAGTACGTCTCGGGAGAGAGCTCCTTGAGGGACGGGCGGCTATCAAATGTTCAGTTGACTTGCATCTAAAACATCGTTTGGGAAGAGGGCCTTGAGGGCATTTGGCTGCCATGTGGCCTGAGAACTCACCACAATTATTGCACCTCAACCTGGTAAGCTTTCTCTGTGCCATGGGTCGCCTCCTACTTCCTTTGCATTCTTGACCGCCAATGCCGCACACAATGACTGCTTCCATGCCCTGGAGCGATGGCTTGCTGTCAAATTCTACTCGTTCATTCCTCGCCAGACTCCGGAATCTCATTCTGAAGATCTTGGTCTGATGTACGAATACATCAATACCTCCATCATCTGGCGTGATGAACCCCCATCCCCTGTGGACACTGTACCACTTGCAAACCCCTTTTCGCCTTGTCGGTGCAACTGCGTTTGTTGGTACTGTCAGCTCACTGCTTTCGTTAACAACAGCCTGACTCTCACACACAAGAACACGCACCCCCTCGTCGTGCTTTGGCTGTTTCCGTGGTTGACCTGGTTCTTTCTTTCTCTGCACCTCCTCTTGTGCTGGCGAACTGGTCTGTGATAGCTGTGCTAGCTGGGATTTTAGGAGCGATATTTCAGCTTTGAGTGCCTCCTCTTCATTCTGAGCTTCTGCACTTGCTATCTGCACTAGTGTCTCCGGTTTTTTGACTTCACAGGAAACAGAATATTCCTTATGCCCCTGACTCACGGCTTGGAAATTCCTGGTCATCTCACTGACTGGTGGTTGCTCGCTGTAGGCTTCTTCTACTATCTTGAGTAACTGCTCAGGGCTGTCTTTGGCTCCGCCACGTATCCGTAATTCCCTAGAGACCCATGGTGTAACGTTGTTCCAGATCACGTCTACCTTGACCTCTGCGCGAAAGGGCGCCATTTTCCACACGGCCTCTACATCTTCCACAAACTCTTGCCAAGTGGGATTTGCCTTTCCATTAAATAGCTTTACATCTGGCACCTCCACGTGTACTATTTTCACAGGCGCATTGATCGAAGCCATCTTGCTGCAAGACCGCACTGCTGGGTGTTTACAATATTTGTTCGTTTGCTGTTTGCTCGGTGTCACTGTCTGCCTATCCTGCCGACGACGCCAATTGTGATAGGGTGGGCGAGATGATGATGCTGATGATGTTGTTATATGTGATCACTCTCTTTTCACACTCGTACCGACCCGAACAACAATAAAAACTTTTGATTCTGAGGCAGGGGCTGTATTTATTTCTACAACCCTGTCAGTGACTACAAGCACACAAAGCAAACATTAAACAAATAAACCAGCAAGCGAAACACTAAACAAACAAACACCCAGCTAGTGCTCAGTTGCTAATCTGAAGAAGCAAACAAAGCAACGAATAGTTAAAATCATAATAGTTAAATAATGATACTCTCACCTGCCAAACAGTCCTTCCACGCCACCTGACACCCTCAACTATCACACACGCACAAACATGCGAGTCGTCCAATGCGACTAATATGTTGTTGTACATGAGGCTGGCAATCTCACCGTGAAACATAGGTTGCTACCGAAAACACTACTGCAAGAGCACACACCCAACTATAACACACACACACACTCATGCATGTCGTCCAATGAGACTAGTATGGTGTTGTGCATGAGGCTGGCAATCTCACCATGTAACACAGATTGCTACCGAAACTACTACTGCACGAGCATCTGAATGCTTCATATGGAGGCAAACCACACTGTTGGCCCCGTGCTCCCTCAGGAGCGGAGAAGAGAAATATATATCTCCAAGTGAGCCCACGTGCTCTCAAACCATTCTACACATAACCGTAATTAAATAATAATAACATGGACATGAAATAATATTCAACTATATGTACAACAAGTACTCTCAATAATGAGAATAAACCACCACCTCGTGGCGGGGAAACGTAAGCTACCGTCCACACAAAATGAGTGTAAAACCCGTCAGAAGCAATCCCCCTTCAAAGCCGAAAGCTGCATGCACTGACAGGCAGATGTCACGGGCAGGCAGCGACGCGGCATGGTGAGCTGGCCTTCTAGACCACAGCGGCTGACAGCCCGACAACGTACAACTGGGGACATGACGACCAAGAGAGTCCCCAACCGGGTTGTACCGAATACAGACTCTGAGCCCAACACATCGCAGCTGAGAAATAATCAGGCGCAGCACCAACGATCTGGGAGATTACAATTAAAGCGCCAGAGGTAGTGATGTTTTCGGAACGACAACAAAATCAGGAGGGAGATATGTGATGGGGCCGGAAAGACACCCGACTTCCCCCTTCACGGAAAGACACCCGGCTTCCCCCCTTCACGTAAAGACGCCCCGGCTTCCCTCTTCAGGTTCAAGGCATATTTTTGATGTGCGCGCAACCCACTTGACTGTCAGCCCACGTGACGGCGCGAGCAAGCATTGCTGAGATGTGAAAAGTCTTCAAGAATATATATTAGTTTAGGCCATAATAAAAGCTACGAATTAGTTGTGATGTGCTATATTTGATAATTGTGGGCCATATCTGTGTTTTCGTGCCTAATATAGCAAATATCGCGAGTGTTATTTATGCGGCCAAATTAATACGCGTAGCGCGCAGTAAGTTGAGTGATTAGCCTAGTGCCTATATAAAGCGTGCGATGGCCAGTAGCGGCCTTTCAGAAGTATCAGTCCAGACGAGAGAACAAACGAGACGAGGTGACCGGTGTGGGTAGCAGATGGACCAGAGCACGTGAGCTGTAATTCTTAGTGCATTTTGTAGAATTTAGCATTCGTGTTCTATAAGTCTGAAATTATATTCAGCACGAGTCTGTTTTAATGTTTAGTGAATTAGGTCTAAATAGATAGATAGATGGTGAAAGTTTAAGAGCGATTATTTCATTTATCAGAAAGGCAAATATGGTATGAAGCTATTTCACGTGAATTTAGATAATATCAACCTGTTAGCAAAAATATCAAGATGGCAGCCGGGAGGCCACGTGGTGATGAATTTATTTCTAGTTGTTAAGTCAAGAATAATTATATTTTATTCTTTAATGTAAGAGTACTTAAGTGTATGTCACGATTATTGATTGTTCTACTGTATATCTTTAGTGGGTTACTTTGAGTGAGGTGAGAATATGTATTTAGATTTCTGGAGAGCGCGAGGCACTCCTTGGTGCATAAGGCACGTTGAGACAGGTGTTTCTCTGTTTGCTCCTTGTGGAGCATGGAAACACCAATACGGCTGGTGTCCATCACAAGCCGACAAGAAGCATTTTTATGCTATTGCAGTGGTTGTTTTGGTAACGATGTGTTTCATGTGATGAGATTCCCAGTCTCATCAGGGGTCATATACGACACGCTTGTTGCCAGGCGCACCAGTCGTCACATACGACATGCTTCAGAGTGCAGAACGAATATTGAGATGGATCAGTTGCGAGGTGGTGGTTTATTCACATTATTGAGAGTATTTGTTGTACATATAGTTGAATATTATTTTATGTCCATGTTATTATTATTTAATTATGGTTATGTGTAGAATGGTTTGAGAGCACGTGGGCTCACTTGGAGATATATATTTCTCTTCTCCGCTCCTGAGGGAGCATGGGGCCAACAGTGTGTTTGCCTCCATATGAAGCATTCAGATGCTCGTGCAGTAGTAGTTTCGGTAGCAATCTGTGTTACATGGTGAGATTGCCAGCCTCATGCACAACACCATACTAGTCTCATTGGACGACACGCATATGTGTGCGTGTGTGATAGTTGAGTGTGTGCTCTTGCAGTATTAGTTTCGGTAGCAATCTATGTTACACGGTGAGATTGCCAGCCTCATGCACAACAACATACTAGTCGCATTGGACGACACGCATGTGTGTGCGTGTGTGATAGTTGAGTGTGTGCTCTTGCAGTAGTGGTTTCGGTAGCAACCTATGTTACACGGTGAGATTGCCAGCCACATGCACAACAACATACTAGTCGCATTGGACGACACGCATGTGTGTGCGTGTGTGATAGTTGAGGGAGTCAGGTGGCGTGGAAGGACTGTTTGGCAGGTGAGAGTATTATTATTTAACTATTATAATTTTAACTATTCGTTGCTTTGTTTGCTTCTTCAGATTAGCAACTGAGCCCTAGCTGGGTGTTTGTTTGTTTAGTGTTTCGCTTGCTGGTTTATTTGTTTAATTTTTGCTTTGTGTGCTTGTAGTCACTGACAGGGTTGTAGAATAAAATACAGCGTGCTGAATATAATTTCAGACTTATAGAACACGATTGCTAAATTCTAAAAAATGCGCTAAGAATTACAGCTCACGTGCTCTGGTCCATCTGCTACCCACACCGGTCACCTCGTCTCGTTTGTTCTCTCATCTGGACTGATACTTCTGAAAGGCCGCTACTGGCCATCGCACGCTTTATATAGGCACTTGGCTAATCACTCAACTTACTGCGCGCTACGCGTAATTATTTGGCCGCATAAATAAGACTCGCGATATTTGCTATATTAGGTACGAAAACACAGATATGGCCCACAATTATTAAATATAACACATCACAACTAATTCTTAGGCTTTATTGTGGCCTAAACTAATATATATTCTTGAAGACTTTTCACATCTCAGCAATGCTTGCTCGCGCCGTCACGTGGGCTGACAGTCACGTGGGTTGCGCTCTTCAAACATATCTAGGCGATAAATATGCCTTGAACCTGAAGGGGGAAGCCGGGGCGTCTTTACGTGAAGGGGGAAGCCGGGTGTCGTTCCGTGAAGGGGGAAGTCGGTTGTTTTTCCGGCCCCATCATATATATATATATATATATATATATATATATATATATATATATTATATATATATATATATATATATATATATATATATATATATATATATATATATATGTATATATATATATATATATATATATATATATATATATATATATATATATGTATTCGTTCTTACCCTCAGCCACACACACAGACGAGCTGTTAATGGTTGTTTATGGTCTGCTTTCAAGTACAGAAGGAAAATCGCTTCCACTAACACTTGCTTTCTTTTGCCGCTCGCTGTAAATTTCAAATATTGTGACTGACCTGATTCTGTTAGACACGCGCTACATATAGTATGACCTCGAGCGTCCGAGGTAGTTCCCCAATGAATGTGTTTTGTGTTCAGAAAATATTGGTAAATTTTGCCTACTTTGCAAATCAGGATGACTAAGATTTTATTTATCTAAGTTATTCCTGGAGCGATTTTATTCATGTAAAGTTTAAAATACGCCCTATATTATTCTACATATTTCTAGTAAACAACCTTGTTGATTCCTAAATGCATTTTATTATATGCGTACTTTACACATCTAAATAATGGACTAACCTAGGGCTGCGATGCATTCACTAGATATTTTCTCTCTTATTATACTACTTGTGGTAAAAGTCTTTGTACAGACATGTAGAGCAACATTCCCAATATCGTTTTGGTAGCCTCTTCCATGTGGTACTTCTTTCATACTGATGTAGTTAATTGTCCTCCGATACATGTTTGCACATATTTGGATTTCCATTTTTTTTTTCCAAGGCTGTTGTAAACACGGCCTAACGGAGCGTTCTGATTGGTCTGTGTATCAAACCGTTCCTTCAAAGTATGTCGCACAATTTGGTCAGAGTTAATTAGATAGCCGTAGTGTGAATCAGACATTTCACGACACCGCAGTAAAAATACGAAAACTGGAATCCTCAGGAATCAGATCACTTGTCTATAAGAGG
The DNA here is from genome assembly GCA_024509875.1 of Oreohelix idahoensis. Classification (NCBI taxonomy): domain Eukaryota; kingdom Metazoa; phylum Mollusca; class Gastropoda; order Stylommatophora; family Oreohelicidae; genus Oreohelix; species Oreohelix idahoensis. The sequence goes on along the minus strand of JAMPIV010012290.1, from coordinate 58,390 downwards.
AATACACAATTTCCAGATCAAGTGATTCGAAAACATCTATCCTAAGTTGCTAGCGTGCATTCTTAACTGTACCAGGAGATTATGTTCCAAAAAACCTTTGGGGTAAGTGTAAACATGTATTTTACACATGTGAACTTAACACGTTTTTCTTGCTAAGTGGTTATATATGATGCTGGCAACCTCAACATATGAAAAAAATGTATTCATAAACAACTTCAGCAAGCGCTGGTGATTTCTACTTGCTAGTCGTACAGACAACCGACAGCAGAGGTAACCCCAGACTCCGACTGGGACGGTGATGAGTGATGATTACATCACATGTGCCTAAAGTGTATTATATCATTTTGTGAGATATTGTGCCTTGTTACTTGTAATTTAGGCAAATCATTACAGTTCACGCTGTCCAGACACATTTTCCCCATTTTAATACCCAGAAAAATATTGGTGATTTCTAAACATCTTCCTTGAGTTACGCTGTGTATACTCAAGAAGCTACTTATTCTGAGAGACTAATATTGGTGAGTGGACAACGAGATAATGCGCCTGTTAATTTGCAGCCCACAAATGTAGGCTACTTAGCAGAGGCATTTGTTCTTTCTATTTTGTCCAAAAGTTCGTCGAACGAAGCTATTACGCCGTTCGAGGAACTAAGATATCAGACTGTGAAGTGTCATCATCACAAAAGAATTGACGAAACCAAGGCTACAGGACTCACTTATACCAGTTAAGTGCGTGTAAAAGGCACCAGCAAACAGACATTAAAAAATTTTTTTTTTAAATTTAAATCCTCAACCCAAGTCTCAATGACGAGAAATTTGATGTACCTTTAAAATTCACCCTCATTTATCTCTGTTTTAACCTATTAGAACTAACTGATTATTAAAGGGGTTTTATGTTATTTTAAAACATAACAATCATAGTTGATTCAGTTATTATAAGTGTGAAAGCAAACGTATGAGCAAGACTCTTTCATATATATTTATATACCTTTAGAGATATATTAACATATATAGAGCTACGCGTTGTAACAAGGAATTTCATTGGATTTACACCAGATAGGGGCATGAACAGGCTAAAACCATTGCTTAGTTCTTCACAAGAGGCGGCGGACCGATATACGTTAACAATTGCCCTGCCAAAGCAGCATTGTTCTTGACTACAGCAATATCTTGTGGACATTTTCTTGGGATAAAAGCGTCATTACCCTTCTATCTAAGACTCTGCCAAGAGTAATCTTGTGCCAAGGTAGACACCTTTGACGACCCATGTTAGATACTCTTGCGTTTTGGCCACTGGTGGACCACTACTGCAAAGAGGGGAGGCAATCTTTAACAAGGACAAGTCTACTTGTGGCGGAATTTAACAGACTAACACTCAAAATATAAAAGTAGCGACTACACGGCACATGCTCATCGTCTGTGGTGATCAAGAGGTATTGGACACGTCAAGTCAGGTCACGTGTAACATTAGTTACCTCAGTCACGTGGTCCATTATTATGAAAGATATAAGACATTTTTTCAACAAAGTTTAAATTTTCTTTGTTTTGGAATTTATAATTTCCATTTTTCAATTTTTTGATATCCATGTTTGTTATTTCTGTTATATTGTGACCGCTTGACATACACTACCATTAATACGTGTTAAAAAACACATACAATAACAACGTTAAAAGCAGTTAAGACATTTGTGCACAAAACACAGTATCATGAAAAGTTCACGGCTTTGAGAGAAGCTGTCCCAGAACAACAAAATAGTAAATGCATGTTTTTGAATGGAAAGTTTTGTGAGAAGTTGCTAATCTGGGTTTTTTTCCCGTTGTTAGAGTGAGAGACGTGTGGAAAAAGTCGAAAAGCTGAGAAAGCGTGTGCAAATGTAGATGTTTTGTACCGTGTGAAAAATAAAGCATCGTATGAAAATTGGCGGGAAAAAAGAAGAAATAGTATAAAAAGGAGAGACGTGGGCGATAGACAGGCTTTTACAGATTTTTAGGATTCATTAGGCAAGAGCATTTTTACAGAACTTCGTCTTTGAGATTATCAAGACAAGTTTTTTTTAACTTGACAAGTTTTTCAAGCTAGACAAGTATTTTTAAGTAGACAAGTTTGTATTTTACTCTATTGCATATATTATTCCTGTGGATTTACACTTTCAATTTTGGATACTCACTACGTTGTGTAAGCAAGAAAACAAGTACTTCACCATTGTGTCAATAACGTTGCTGTTCTAATGAGGTTAATACACTATATTTTATTTTTCTACATTGCTGAGTTTTCTTTGGAATATTACAGTGGATTACTTTGACAAACCATTATACGAGGTTGCTTTTCACTAAACATAAAAAGGGTACGAACGAATACTGGGAAGAAAAATAAACTAAGGTCAAGAATTTCTACCTCAGGCGAAAGGCCTTTAACGACTTGAACCAGAACGTACAAGAGTTAGCTCACGTCTAAAATATTTACCTGCGCTCAACACCATTGACTGAACTGACCCGGCCAACTGACGGACACACACACATTCTCACATTGATGCAGTAAACACAGCCCGGTTACACTACCTTTTACGTATATTTGTTTCTTGTCTAACACACATAAAATTGTTTCACTGTGGTATCAACACTAATGCTGACATACAGGTTCTGCAAATGTATTAACACACGTACACACTCACGCACACATCAGTTAATAACAAAATGGGTGAAAGCCTAAACAAATCGATACTCCAAGCAGCCACTTGATGATGAACTTCACAACAGAGAGAGGAGAAACAACCGAAGACAATCACAAACACTGGTCACGTGCGAAATCATGTTTTTTTACGCCTTGTCACAGTTGTGTAAGGGGAGGTTGCATTATTTTTTTCCCCTATTGCAAGGGAAACAACACGGCTAAAAAAAAACAAATTAAAATTTAATAAAATTTTTACTTTTTTACTGTAAGTATGTTCAAATACTTTAATAAATAATGCAAAACAAATAAATTACATTACGAAAGTTGTATGGTTGTTACAACTTTTGATACATTAATGTTTTCTTTTGTTTTTAATTTTTATATTTGTTAAAACATTTACCGCAATACAAAATTTAAAGCAGTGAATATTTAAAAGCTGCCACTTTCAATACCAGTTCAACATAGAGTGTGTTCAACGCTGAAGAGTGCTCTTCATAAATTCACGAACACACTGTATTTAAAAAAAACAACAACCCCAATGTTATACAATTATGTTTACGACAGTCGCTCTTATTAAAACGCACGGACATAAATATTACAAAGGGGAAGGAACAGTCGTTATAGATAAACACAACCTTAGACAAGTTTATTTGTGGATGTTATTGTTATTGTTGCTTAGAATCGACACCACTGGACTCCGGGAAAGCCCATAAATACTCAGTCTCCCTAAGACTGCATGCAAAAATTCATGTCCATACAACAAACAGTTTTGGAGAAAATTGACGCTTTCTGTGGGCACGAATTTCCGAACGGACTATTTAGCAATTCTGTTCCTTATAACAACTCTCCTGTGTACACTCTGATAACCTTTGGAACCAATTGCAGCATTAGTACACACATAAAACATACGTCATTTTTCTACAGAAGGTAGTCCCATATCATATACTGCTGGGGACCTCAAGATGTAGCAATAGTGAATGCAGTCAGCGACCCATAGCTGTACTGCTTGCATCAGGACCAGCGAACCAGAGCTGGTCAAGACCGCACTCCACCTCCACGTGGTGGTCCTGGAAACAGTCTGCAGCAGTGCAGTCTGGCTGAGCGAGTGCGGATCGCAATGGGAAGGCAAACCCGGTCCCTAAAAAAATGCCGTGCTGAAGTCGGATGTGTCGACCGAAAGGTGCAGATATCACAGCTTAGGCGTAAACAGACACAACGCAACCACCGTCCTTTTCAGGGCGAACGAAGAAGAAGAAGAATATACTGCTGTAGAACAGTAAAGTGTTCGAGACTTACTATACTAGATCCAGCGTCGAGAGGTCAGGTGACCAGTATCTTCCTCACTGCCTTTTCCTACCCTGGCTCAAGAGAAGTGTCAGACACCCCATTTACAGCATAATAGACTGGATAATGACCCAAGTGTTTCTAATGCAGCAACTTTGCAGTGAGAAGCCGGCGCTCGAAATACTTTGCCAATAGGACACTATTTCTACAGACAATTTTTATTAATGATGAAATACAAGGTAACCACATGACTACACACCTGGATTTAAGGCAGGTACATTTTAGTTTATGAACATCTCAAACATGAGTAGTCATTCTACAGACTTCAGATCTGATGGAGAAAATACATAAAAATAAAGGCGAAAGAAGATAGGCAGAAATATACATAAGGAACCAACATTACCCCAGACACTTACATACCCCTTGTCACGGAATACTGTAGCAGTAATATTGGCCACCCAAAATGTAGAAGTATGACCTTAAAACATCCATTTTCTACTACATCCGAGATATAAAGATGACAAACAACTGATACCTGCCGGAGCAATAGAGTTCAACCAACAGATAGCCTTTGGGGCATGCACCGACCCGATGCATAAAAGACATGGTGATTCGTGAGCTGTAACTTCTTATGACAGTAGACTCTTTCCCGCCCAGTGCGAAAGTTAGCAAGCAGACTACAAAATGTCAATCATAAAAGCTGGCGACAAATAATAATCATATGAAGAGCAATTACCTTTCTTCAGAAATAAACACCAGAACTCACACGCCTCCAGGCGCTTAGAATCACAAGGGGAAAATCATCTGTAGATAAACTAACAACACGAGAGGACTTTCATTTTCCCCGTCAAAAATGAACACGGACGCTGAAACGCGTCTCACTCTGATCAGAACCACTGTTCGACTCCCGAAACGGAAGTCTTTCTCAAACCACTTTAAATTCGACACATGCGCAGAAGCGCTTGATCCCTGAGTTAAACTCAAACGGAACGATGTTGGACACATACCAAGCAAAGACACTGACCAAATCGAACCTTTTATGGTCAGGGAATAAACATCAACTCAGGTTGCAAACATTCCAAGAAAAGCTGACCTATTCGAGCCATATAAGGATTAACAACCAGACATAAATCTAATAATAGACCGTCAGGTTAAGACACAAGAGAAGGTAACAACAATTGTAAAATGTAACCTCAGCTAACCAAGAGTTATGACCCTTTGATTACAAAAATTAAAGTGTACAGTCAAGACAGGTAAATAATATATTGACTCAGTAAAATCTGTGCATAACAGATTACCGCACCCCCCCGGGGAAAAAAATGAAACATTTTTTTTAAACCAAGAGCAAGATCAAACAGGCTCCTAACACACGAATGATGCGCGGATAAACGTATCACCAAAAAATATAATGCCTAATGTGAGGCAAGCTCGACGCATGGAGAGTTAGGTGAGACTATATCTCAAATCTTTAGAGAAAGTATTTCCCTAAGTATACACATATTCCAGGGAGGTGCCACCAACATACACCACAATGCTGGCAACATTATAATGCAATCAAAATTATGCACATACAAATTTATCTGACATTAAATATATTATCATAGGATTAAACAATGGAATGTCATCAAAACAGCGGTGTCATATCATAATATACCGCATTATAGAGATATACACATTTTAATAACCAAATACCACATTATGTAAGCATGTAATAATATTATGATACAATGCATTATACATAATACTAATTAAGTGATGATCCCAGAAGACGTGGACATAAATTAAGAGGGCACATCTACTGAGTCGTTCCAAGGTAAGTTAGTACTTCGCTATACTTCATGGTTGACTCAATTTACATCATCTCGCACACATCAATGATTTGCTGCGAAAATATAAATAACACAATTCTATATGATAAATGTTAGATTTTCTAATACAGTAATCAAAATACATTCTTGACTATAAATTGTGGCCATGAGAACTTTTGGCCCTTATATTGCTAACTTAGCCTTCTTCCGTTATACCTAAATCGGTAAAAGAAAAAGGAAATCATATAGTACAATGTTATAAATTCTCATAAAGTGAGAATAGATGTGCTGATATATAATTATAGTAGAGACCTGTTATAAATCTCGACGTCTATCAGGAAGTATAGGACAGAAAAGTCAAGTGGAATCATGTGGGCATCTGGACAAAATGTCTGCCATCACATTATTCGAACCTCGGATAGCTCGCACCGTGAAATGAAATGGTTGAAGAGCAATGGCATATCGAGTGGATCTCGAGCTCTTCAAGTTTTTACTCTGAATAGCAGTAAGAGCTTTCTGGTCGGTCTCCACAATGAAATTCGCGCCCAGAAGGAATCTTTGTAACTTGAGAATTGACCAAACCATAGCCAACAATTCACGGTCTAGAACCGAGTAATTCCTTTCTGTCGCATTTAGTTTCCTAGAGATATACATCACCGGATGCAGAGTATCTGAATACTCCTGCATTAGTGCTGCCCCAATCCCAGTGGATGAGGCGTCACTACGAAGAACAAAAGTCTTCTCAATAGTAGGTAACCTTAAGATAGGTGGAGATGAAAATAAAGTTTTAATCTGGTCCAATGAGGATTGGCATTCTTGAGACCAGCGGATCAGATTAGGCGATCCTTTCTTCAACAAGGTTGAAAGAGGTGCCATAATGGAGGACAGATTCGGAATGAATCGTCCGTAAAATTGTATCAAACCTAAGAGATTACGTACTTGTTTTTTCGTCTTAGGAACAGAAATATTTAGTATTTTGGAAATATTGTGGTCCTCTGTCTTTAAGAGACCATGACCAACCCGGTGACCCAGGAAAGAAATTTCACTAAATCCTATAAAGGCTTTAGAGGGTTTTGCAGTCAAATTATACTCGTGAAGAGTAGACAGCAATTCGTATAAACCTAGTGATCTTCCCAGGAATCACTGAAGAGACAGATATCGTCTAAGTATGCTATGACATCTGTACGATATGAGAGAATTCGACGCATCATGCGTACGAACGTAGCAGGGGCGTTCATAAGGCAGAAAGGCATGAAATTCCATTGAAATAAACCCCTGGGTGTAGAAAAACAGTAAGAGGTTTGGCACGTTCGGTTAAAGGAACTTGCCAATAACCTTTCGATAAGTCGAGCTTGGTAAAGAATCTAGAATTAGAAAGTTTGTTTTGTAGCTCTTCTAATGAAGGCATAGGTTCAGCATCGAACTTCGTAACTGGGTTCAATTTGCGATGATCAACGCAAAGGCGTATGTTATTTTCTTTCTTTCGAACAATTACCATGGACGAAGAGTATGCTGAAGTGGATGGTTCAATTATTTTCAATTGTATCATTTCATCCAATTCTTTTTCGACTTGTGATTGAAAATGGATAGGTATAGGATAGGGTCTGACTCTAATAGGATTATGGTCAGTAAGTATTATGTCATGTTCAATGACATGTGTGTGTCCAGGAATGTCGGTAAGGACATCCTGAAACGTTTGTAACATCGAAGAGACTTGTCGGTGTTCCTCAGCGGAAAGACTAGGACAAACAGTAACGTTTTTCCAAGATTCCAAAGAATGAAGTGGGATCACAGGAAGAGGAAGATTGACATCTGAGAAAGTAGTTTCCTCATCCTGTATAACCGACAGGGATGAGTAATGAAAATGAGGTACTGGAGAATCGTCCGTCGCCTGGAAAATAAGCTTCAAATAGTTCAGTCGTTCAAGAAATTCTGTGAGCATATTTATATGGAATGTTTTATGCGTCCAAACAATATCGACAACATAGTCGACATCGGAAATTTTTGAGACTATCGTATACGGACCTTTCCTTGCAATAAGAAGTCTGTTCTCCCTAGAAGGGAGTAGAACATGTGCTTTGTCACCCGGACAAAGCTGTCGTAGACATCTATTCTTATTTGCAAATTGCCTTGCATTTTCTTTAGCAAATTCAGAAGAATAAGTTGCTAGTTTGCATGCCTCGATGATCTTTTGCCTCAGAGCAATGACATACTCATATGAAGATTGTGTGTCATCGCTAATATTATCAGCAGTGATAAGATCGTGGAGCAAAGACATAGGGCCGCGCGGTCGCGCGCCGAATACAAGTTCAAAAGGAGAAAACCCTGTGTGTTCATTGCGAACCTCTCTATAAGCAAAGAGAGCCGCGGGTAAAACCCTGTCCCAATCCTGAGGATGATCCTCAGTTATCTTCTAAAGTAAAGTCTTGAGTGTTCTATTCAAACGCTCAACTAACCCATTCGACATGGGGTGATAAATACTGCTGAGAGACCTTTTAATATGCAGAGTAGACATTACCTGCGACATAGTGTCTGATATAAGTTGAGTACCATGGTCTGACAATATGTCTCTGGGGAATCCCAAACGAGAAATATCAGCCAAAGAGCGTCTGCAATATCGGTAGTGGAGATGTTCTTAAGAGGGATAGACTTTGGCCAACGTGTGCACATGTCGACACATGTAAGGATAAACTGATGTCCTCTAGCCGACTTGATCCTAAAAGGACCAATAATATCTATTGCTCTTTTCTGAAACGGCCGAATAGGAATGTCAGCAGCCTGGATAGGCGCTGCATGTCGTGGTCCTCTAGATTTGACCTCTTGGCGTATTTTGCAAGATCGGCAGTAAATACGTATGTCCTTGTTTACAAATGGCCAAATGAAAGCCGCAAGAACTCTCGACTTTGTACGGGAAAAACCCATATGTCTAGCACATTGCGAGTCATGAGCATGTTGCAATATCTGTAATCTCATACTCTTAGGCACAAGAATTTGTGAATGTGTAGACGCCGTCGAGTCTTGTACCATACGCACAAGTACGCCGTTTTTCATAGTAATCCAAGATTTTTGGTTTGTATTCTGATGTGGATCACCTTTTTTTTGCTAGAATGAAGAATTTTTTTAAAGAAGGATCTTCTTCTTGCAATTTTATGAAAGAGTCACGTGAAATAACCAAGTGACTATCTTGGCATTGTACTTCATTATTATCAGTTAATGAAGTTTGAGGTATCTGACGAGCCTGTGGTCCTGTGAACACTGCATTGGTAGCGTGAATATTTTGTTCTTCCCAAGCAGCAATTTGCTGCGGAGTACATTCCCTAACTCCGTGAATACGACCGATAATAAGATCCGCAATAGGATTTGGTGGAAGACGCGCGTGCACATCTCCCGTAAAAAGGGAGTAGCAATGTGAATTATGGCAGTAGGATACTTTTCCAAAGTGCCACCAAATGTGACACATTTGATCACTTTTCCTGTAGCACAGGATAGATCTACAAGAGATTGCTTAACTCCAATAGTAGTGCATCCAGAATAAAAAAGGACTGAGACTGGTTTATTATTTACTAGACCTTTATGTAGAATAAGAGATCCTCTCCCGTCATGCGCAACTGCAGCAGGAAGAGCGGAAAGAGGGTGACCACAGCTCAAGGTAGTTATAGTAGTCGGTTCGAACAAAGTAGTGCATTGGGGGCATTCATTTGCTCTCCCAAAGTCAAAGGCAGAACATGTGACAGCGCTAGAGTTTTTATTATCATCAGCCTGTTTACAGGCTCTCTGAGATTCTTGCTGTACAGCGTTTGCTTGCTGATATCTTTTTTTGTGTGTTGAGATCTACCGCGACTATTATTGCCTCTGAAATTATCATTGTATTCTCTATTGTAACTGTTATCCTGGTTTGAATCCCAGTTTCCACAGTTATAATTATCATTTCCACATTAATGAGAACATCTATTAATTTGGTTTTGAGGTCTCCACGAAGAATAGTTTTGATAGCCTCTATTATAACTACCTCTGCGAAAATGTTTATAATTATTGGGTACAGAATAACGAGGACTGTCAGCCCGTCTCCAGTTCTTCGAAGAAGAACCACTATGTGATGATTGCCCTGATTCTGAGCATAATTACGGTTACTTTTCCTGTTAAAATTTTGTTGAGTACCCTGAAATTTACGAAAGAAGTTTGGGCCATATGGTGCTGCCGAAGCAACTGGCAAACCTTCCTTCACTTTAGAGTTGCTAATTGTTACATGGGGGTGCGCAGTGACATACTGGCACCAATATTCTTCCATTTCTTTTATGTTTTTAGGCTTACGCTCGTGAAGGAAAGCAAGAAAAGACTCATTGACAGAAGACATAACTTTGTCTCTAAGTAGTAAGTCCATAAGTGCTTCAAATGTATGTTCTGTCTTAGACAGCTCAACCCAACGTGTAAACGTGAGACGTATTTTTGCAATAAATTCAGAGAATTCTACTCCAGTCTCTGGTAACATATTCTTGAATTGAAGACGATAGCCGTCTTCGTTAAGTTGGTATTTCTTTAATAAGGCCGCCCTGACAACCTTATAATTGTTCTTGTCAGGCTCATCTACCATGCTTAGCATACTCAGAGCTTCACCTTTAAGTATATTTGATAATTGATCAACATATAGTGATTTATCTATATTATGTGTTTTACATGACCGTTCAAATCTGTCCAGATAGAACGTTATATCGCCACTGGAAGCATTGAAAGCTGGTAGCTTAATCTTGAAAGTACTAGCATTAGACCTATCAGAAGATGACACCTTATTTGGATCATTAGCATTACCCATGTTCATCAACTTTAACTTCTCTATCTCCAAAGCTAAGAGTTTTTGTTCGTGCTCCATTTGTGTTTTTCTCTCTTCAGCCTCTCTTTGTAATTTTCTCTCTTCAGCCTCTTTTTCTAGTCTTTTATTTTCAACCTCTATTTGTAGTTTCCTCTCTTCAGCTTCAGCTACTCTCTTTTGTTTTTCCATTTCCATCTGGAGTCTCTTTTCATCCACCTGCATCCGCAATTTTAAATTCTCAGCTTCTGCTTTCTTTTATTCAGCTTCTATTTCCATTCTCTTTTCTTCCGACTTTAATGCATTGGCATATTGAACAGTCGCAAATTTTTCCAACTTATCACCAGTCTTGCCCATGGATTTCCCTTGCTCAATAAAGTACTCAAGTGTAGACATAATGTCTAATAATATGAGTCCAAAACCTGAAATAATAAATTATCTTATTCCAACCTTAACGGTAACAAGTCTTTAAAAAAGTACTTGTATAATCACATTATATCATCCAAATATCTGTGGGAGACAAGTCTTTAGCAAAGAACTTGTGTAATCAACTGTATAATAATAACATCACCAGTCAATTCTTTATCATAAGTGCATTACACAGCTAATAGTGCATGATCAAATATGTCTATCATTAGTGAATGAAAACAAAGAACAATGTAAACAATGAACAAAGATCAAAGACAATACGAAAACATTCGCAGAAGTCAACTAAATATACAGTGAAACTAAAGAACACATCACAAAGAATGTGATGATAACTACGAAAATTATACAAAAGACATGACACCACAGTGTATAAACGTAAAGTTTGTATAAACTGAACAATAGGAAGGGGAGACCTACAAATACAAACAAATCAAAACAAAACTAAAGAACAGAAAAAATGACAAAAACGACGAAAAGCACACCTCGTCACAACTAGACAAAAATAGCAACAGATGTTGCTAGCAAATTCCGCTAAGGGAAATTTGCACAGTCCCTACAGAACGCTGATATAGGACCTCTGTCACGTGGTATAACCTATAATCAGACACCGCCCAACCGAAAAAAACCCGCTGAAATATAAACACATATAAACAACATGTAACATATAAACATATAACACAAAGATATGTAAACACAGAAGGCTCAGTTATACACAATACAAGGGCACAGTTCACAAAAAACAGGCCACTTATCTTATGTATCCTATCGTCAACACGGCAAAGAACAGGTAGTAATCAGCATTCTAAAGACTCGATGGTCCAACGCTGATCAAACATCTGGACTTGCATGAACAAAAACTGCAAAGACGACTGTTACGGAACTTGACCTTCTGATATAGTAAAGATGGAGGTACGGAACTTGGCCTTCTCATATAACACCAAAGATGGTTACGGCACTTGTCCTTCTTATTTCAGTAACTCAATTCAATCGGCACTTGACCTTCTTAACACAGTAACTCGATTCAATCGTCACTTGACCTTCTTAACACAGTAACTCGATTCAATCGGCACTTGACCTTCTTAACACAGTAACTCGATTCAATCGGAACTTGACCTTCTAAACACAGTAACTCGATTCAATCGGCACTTGACCTTATAAACGATGAAAACTGTAAAGTCGGCAATCTATCAGGCAGCGCCGGGTACTTTCAGTTTACAGGTACAGTACACATATTATTTTGGCACGTCACAATGTTGAGTGCAGGGAAAACTGTGAAGTATGCTGACCTAGATATCTTGAAGGCATGAAGCGAGAACAGTTCACCGAACCTTGACCTCCGAATGATGAATGATGAATGAATTATGGACGCCGTAAGTGCTGGTTACCAGACGAAACCAGCTGGCCACCAAAAATGTAGCAGTAATATTGGCCACCCAAAATGAGAAGTACAATTGGCCACTAAAAAATGTTGGAGTAATTATTTTGTAGTCACCAAAGTGTAGTGGTAATATTACTACTGTAGACACCAGGGGATGTTGAAGGCTGTATGGAAGGGTGTCTCGTGTCTGGTAGGTTCTCTGATGTGTTGATAGAATATAAAGGTCCACACAGGACTACAGTACACAGATCACAAGGACGTCACTTTGACTCACAACGAGGAAGTCAAGTAATGGTAACAGCTGGTGACGTTTCATGGATTTATTCACAATACAGGACAGTAGACGATCATCATCATATACATAGTCAGTACGATCTTGACGACATACAGCATAGCAATGGTGAATAATATAATTGGCATCAATGCATCATAAACGACTGTCGATATATTCAGGTTGTAGCAAAGTTGATTTTGCTGGGGAGGTTATGATGGTATCCTAAAAGAATGAAACGGTGTCTGCTTTAACCGTGTAAGGTCAAGCACATGTAGGCCCCTGACTCTATAAATGATGATGATGAATTATGTGCAGAGAACCTAACGCTACCTCCCTAGGTCTTACACGGTCACTGTTCTGGCTCTAGTGTATGGTGTATGGTGTACCTAGTGTCTAGGGGAGAAATGTAATGATGGTACACACCAGTCAAACACTTTAAGTTTCTATAAAGAAGATAATAAAACTAGCAGTTAAGTTTTTCTTGAAACAAATCTTCTTTACAATTTATTTTGCCTGTTCAGTAATAGCTTTTGGACAGGTCTTTGAAAATAAGGACAAGATAGTTTACAGAAAAGAACAATTACAATTTTGGTACAATTTGCCCAATAACTAAAAAGTTAATATGTATTTATATATGTCTTTCATGTAGGAAATATTAAAAGAGTTCACTTTATTCATCTAAAGGGAGAGTCACTGTATATGAGGGCTGTGGTTTCATCCTACCCCCATAAACGTCCTGTGTATTGTTTTGAAACACAAGAAACTGTCAGAGATGCCCCAGATGTCTAACACATCAACGGGGAGTCCTTGTTGAAAGATATTTCAATGTGTAGTTGCAGAAAGTTTTAATTTCACCACTCGCCAAAGCTCCAACTGTTATCTTCGACAGCATATAAGACTGGTTGGAGACTAGTTATCGTTTATTAGTACTCAGCAGGTTTCCTGTCACCAGCCGGCAACAGGAACATAGACCCTCTGCAACAAAAGGACACCCTGGCCTTTTACATCTGATCACTTATTCTAACACTTAATTTCCTACGTGTGTATGGGGTCAGTCTCGCGTGCCTTACAAGTGCATTCGCCCCGAATTGTACAGGACTCCCACCTGAATGTGACCACACCTCAGGTCCTTATAGCAGATACGCCACTGTACGTTTACATACTTTTCATCAATACAATAATGTGGAGTAACCACGTTTCCTTTGATATGATATTCTCTTCTTTTCTTTTCAAATATATTTGCTTCAGGCATGTTAAACAGTGTTCATTGAACACAGAGGCTTACTAATCTATTCTAATACAATAATATGACAACATAATCATAACAACATACATCAGTTAGATACCGTTTAATGTGAGGACTCAACAATGTATGCTCCCGGCATGTCCTTCACTTTTTCCCAATAGCAGTATCTAACTTTGTAGTTGGACCAAACATATTAAATTTCATAAAATATCCTTACCACAATCAAGAAATATATAAACAAATGACGCTGACTTTGTGAAGAAATGGCCTCAGCTTCCTCCGAACTGCACAGACTGTGAATTTATTCTTTATTTAAGTTTAGAATTAACACAGCTGTTTCTCAGCGTATCTGAATAAAATTTTTAGTTCAACTGGCAATGTATAGTCAAAGCCTTTTGCTAATATTTACTAGCACTGGCCAATCGAAACGTACGACTACTTGAATTCAAATGCAGTTTGAATGAAAAACCAAAATAATTTCGAAAATAATTTAAAATAATTTTCTGCGTCTGGTGGTCGATTGGCCAGTCTGCTTTAGTCATGCCCAATACAAAAAGATATTACGTTTAGGATTACGTTTTTTCTACCGCTCCCCTTTCCCATTCATATTCGGTTTACCCAAGCGAATTTGAATGTACCTCCCTGCCTCTCCCAAGCTCGCGTCCCCCTAACGTTACAAAAAAAAAACATAAGCAGGAACGCCAGTCTGTCTGGTCGAGCGTTCGTAGATATTAGTATTTCTTCAATAACTTCTCTAATATTAGGACAATCATATTATTGAAAATACATTCTTCTTCAGCGAACTCCACGTCATACTACCATATAATTTTTATGGGGAACTTCGTAATGGTTTAATTTTTCAAATTTTTGTTATAGTCAACGTCATATAAAATTTTTGCACAAGACTGCCATATTTCCTCTCTTTCATCTCGCTAGCATGTATTTTTCAAATAACAAACTTGTTTTAGTTACGTCAGAAATGCTACCACTAGGAGGAAAATAAAATTGTCTGCGTGGTTTTGCCTTGACTGGCTTTTCCGCATCGTGTGTATATGCGTTGCAGACAGTGTCAGCGAAGCGGGGTGTAGACGGGGCGGGTTAAGAATTGGCGTTAATAATTAGTATTGTATCGTGTAATACTACCAAACAATGTAAGGATTACTACTAAATTTTTACTTTAAAGTTGACAGAAAGCGTTAATTCAGATAGTTATTTTGCGGCACGCTTCCGCCAATCGTTAATTATAAGGCTAGACTACAAGGTGTATGCAGCAGATCGGGCAAATGTTAAATTTTAGTAGTGTTTCTCGAAAACGAAACTAAAAGCATGTCAGACTTTTACCGTGAAATCATTCTATAGGCTTAGCACTGTACAAAAAGCAGAGCTGCTGGCGTCGAAGATGCCAACCGTCAGACACATGCGGGCTAATGTATTTATTATCATTTTATGCCTAAAATCGTACTGAATTGAGCGTTTATTCTCGCAGATTTTACTACACACCTCCCATCTTAAAAACATGCATGCATACGCAGGTTATAATCTGCGAGATAACTTAGCTCAATGAAGTCTTATGCGTTTTTCTGATCTTCATCACAAGGATGTCTGCTCAAAAAGTCTGCATCTATGTTCTTTGGGCCAGGAATATATTCTATCAGAAATGAGTATGGCTGCAATAACAAGGACCATCTCAACAATCTGGAGTTTTCATGCTTGGCCTGTGACAAGAACACGAGAGGTGAATGATCCGTTTGGACCACAAATGTCCTGCCATATAAATAAATCTGGAATTTCTTTATAGACCATATTAAAACGAGACATTGTTTTTCACTTGTTGAGTAATTTTTTTCCGCCTTGTTCAACTTGCGGCTAGCATAAGCGACTGGGTTCAATTCCCCATCTTGTGAGGAGGACCTTTGCAACAATGTATCGCCAAGGCCCACATTGCTTGCGTCACTTCTATCAATAAATTCTTTAGTCAAGTCAGGCAATTGCAACACTGGCCTGCTTGTAAGCTTCTCTTTTAACTCCTGGTAAGCGAATTCACACTGTGCCGTCCAAATTATAGTATCACGTTGACCTTTGCGAGTTAAATCCGTCAGAGGGGCACATATAGAGTTAAAATGTTTAATATACTTTTGGTAGAAACCACACAAAGACACGAAAGATCGCACATCTTTTTTTGTTTGTGGTCTAGGGGCTCTTTTTAATTTTTCCAGATTCTTGGGATCAGGGGTCATGCTACCCTGATGTACTGTATGTCCCAAGAATTCCAACTCTTTACAACCAATACAGCATTTTGTTGGCCTAGCGGTTATGTTAGCCTCTCTGAGTCTATCAAACAGCATATTCAAAGAGGTAACGTGTTCCTCAAATGTTTCCGTTGCAATGAGAATATCATCCATAAAATTCGAAATCCATGGATTTTTCAGGGGATCCAGCAATTTTCGCATCATCCTAGAAAACACGCTCGGGGCATTTTTCAAACCAAATGGTAACATGTTGAACTCATAATGACCTTTTGAGGTGCTAAATGCTAAATAAGGTCGAACCTCAGGCTTTACTGGAATTTGGTAATAGCCTTTGCTAAGATCCACCATAGAAAAATATTTTGCCTTGTTCAGCCTGGCAAAAAGTTGAGTAGTATCAGGTAATGGATCCACCTGACCTTCTGTGACAGCATTCAGTTTCCTGTAATCTATGCACAGTCTATGTTCTCCTGATGGTTTCCGCAACAAAACCACACAGGAACTGTAAGGAGACACACTTTGAGAAATAATCCCTTCTTGTAACAAATAATCAATCTCCTCTTTCAAAGCTTTTTCCTTAGCGAAAGGAATAGAATAGGGCCTCATACAGATGGGTGCTGGGTCTAATAGTTTCATATCATATGACAACAGATTTGTGTGCCCCGGTTTATCCGTTAACACATCTGTATGTTTTTCAAGGACCTGTTGAACCTTCTCCTTCTGTCCTTTTGTCAGGTGATTACTGATTTTCACCTGTGCAAACGTTTCACTGGTTTTCAGTGGATATTTAACCGAGGAGAGAGGTTCATTTTTCATCTAGGTTGCGATAGACAAGGCCATTAAATGTGTTCCCTCCTGGATTTGTCTGTCCAGATATTTCTTCAAAAGGTTCACATGATAGACTTTCTCCTTTCCCTTTTTGTCTATCTTATAATTGGTTCTGGATACTTTTTCCAAAACTGTATATGGCCCTTGCCATCCGATCTGAAGTTTATTGTTGCTGCCTGGCAATAGAAGAAGTCCCTTCTCCAGTACAGCAAGTTCTCTATCCTTCGCTTTCTTATTGTAATAAGCAGCATGCTTTTTCCTGGCTTGTCTCAAATTTTCATTTGCCAGTTTCCAACTAGTTTTTAAACGAGTGGTCAGTTCGTTCACATATTGGTATGATGAGGTAACAGTCTCCTCTGCCTTCTCATCTGTCCAGGTCCTTAACAGAGTTACATATGGACTTTTAATTTTTCTGACATAGTATTCATGGCACCTGTCAGGTCCTTTACATTGGAAGCTCTGTTTTGCGGACGTTTCTTTCTTGTGTCACCACACATGAATCTACCACTACCAATTCGTTTCCTGGGGTTGTCTCCCCACAGGTTCAAATTCAAATTGAGAGAACTTCGCTCTCTTTTTTCGTCCTCCAGTTTACATAAGTCCGACCGAGGGATCGTCGGCTTATTCTGGGGTATAACAGTTCTTTGTACTCGCTGCATAGTGGCCATTGTAAAACATTCGAGTGAGAACTGTCTGTGGAACGGTGGTTCCCACTCCCCTCTGTCCCCTTTATTATATATATTTTTCTTTCCAGGCCTAAGTTTTCCCCTTTGGCGTTTCTAGGTCCTGATTCCTTTTCCCACTTGTGGGTGTTCCCTCTTTATTTTCTGGCCCAGGTTTGCCATAATGCTTCTCTTGCATTTGGTTATTATTTTCCCACCCTGTGGAATTTTCCTCGCTGCACTGTTCGTAGTCCTCGACAAATTTTCTTATGTCATCAACTTCTCCGGGCCAGAAATATCCAACAGATGTTCTTTGGCATGTGGTACCCATCTTCTGGTGTTCACCATCTAGAACATGTGTTTGTCTCATAACTTGTGCCCTATATTTCGATGGCACTACTACCTGTCCACACCCGGATAATCCTGCTTTATCCGACCTGCAAAGCAGTCCATCATCCAAATAGAAGTCTCCTTTTTTTGGAGGGGTTTGGAGTTTTTGGAGTTTCTCAAAACACGGCTTCAGTGACCTATCTTCAGTCTGTGCCTTTCTCCACTGTTTACGAGACATTGTTTTTGGAGGTTCCTCCTCCTTTTTAGGAGTCGACCTGACCTGGAGCGTGGCCATTACTACCGGTCTCCTTCCACAATTTTCAGTGTTATGGTTGTCCATCCGACAATTTATACAATACCTCTTTCCTTGGTTAAAAGGTTTTCTTTCATCATTCCTTCTGTCATTGAATTGTGAGGGTCTATTCTTAAACTCATTTCGAGGCCTATCAAAGTTCTGCTTATTTCTGTTATCGAATTTATTATGGTTTTGGGGGGCCTTACTCTGATCTATTTGTTTCTTCTTTGTGCCAGCTACCTCTGCCTGGGCTGCCTGATACCTCTCAGCGACATTTATTATCTCACCCAGCCTCTCCGCACCCTGTTCCATGAGAAACTTTCTCATGTCTGGAGCCATGGACTCTCTCATCTGTTCAATGAGTATCATCTCTTTGAGATTTTGGGTTTTCCCCAAAGTAGCCCATTTCTCTATATACGTTTCCAACCGGGCGGAGAACTGGTGACAGGTCTCACCCGACAGTAGCCTGGCATTCCTAAATTTCTTTCTATAAAACTCTCCGTTCTTTTCGTATCTTAACAGAAGCGCTTGCTTCAACATGTCATAGTTGTCTTGGTCATCCCTGCTCATTTTGGAAAACACTTCATAAGCTGTTCCCCGAAGTCCCTGAGACAACTTTACCCCCCATCTTTCTCTTTCTAACCCATAAGTAGTGGCTAAAAGTTGAAATCTACTTAAATACCCTTCGATGTCATCGTCTTTCTCAACAAAATGGTCTACATGAAAACCCATAGCTGAGGTTGAGGCTCCCCGACTAGCAGTGGCATCTGAGGCAAAGGGGCTGGCACCATTTTCAGGAGCATGGCCTTGAAATTCTAACTCCCTTAGTCGTATCTCATGCTCCCTCTGTAATCTTTTCTCCTCCTTTTCTGCTTCCCTCTCGACAGTCAATCTTTTTTCTTCTGCCTCCCTTTGCAGTCGTTTTTCTTATGCCTCCAATGCCCTTGCCTCCTTGTCAGCCTCAATCTGCAGCCTCTTAATTTCTTTTTCAGCCTCTAACTTTCTTTCTGCTTCTAACTTCCTGTCTTCCCTATCTCGTTCAATAAATTTGTCACATTCTACCATCACATATTGAACCAACTCTGGTCCATCCATGCCCATCTCTTTAGCAGTCTGTACAGCCGCAGAGCGAAACTTGGCCAGACCTGCCATTCTGATAAATATAAAATGTTCTAACTAACTCTTTAACTAATTATAAATTTATTTAATTAAATCTGGGCTCTGACACTTTCTTCACTTCCCAAATCTTGGGTAATACTATATGGGGATTCCCTGTTAAAATTAGACTGTTATTAATGCTAAACCCCAGACCCCAATGTATGTAGTACTAGGAGAAATTCAGAGGCTCGGACAAGCCTACCAATTTATGTAGCAAAGTTGATTTTGCTGGGGAGGTTATGATGGTATCCTAAAAGAATGAAACGGTGTCTGCTTTAACCGTGTGAGGTCAAGCACATGTAAGCCCCTGACTCTATAAATGATGATGATGAATTATGTGCAGGGAACCTAACGCTACCTCCTTAGGTCTTACACGGTCACTGTTCTGGCTCTAGTGTATGGTGTATGGTGTACGTAGTGTCTAGGGGAGAAATGTAATGATGGTACACAACAGTCAAACACTTTAAGTTTCTATGAAGAAGATAATAAAACTGGCAGTTAAGTTTTTCTTGAAACAAATCTTCTTTACAATTTATTTTGCCTGTCCAGTAATAGCTTTTGGACAGGTCTTTGAAAATAAGGACCAGATAGTTTACAGAAAAGAACAATTAAAATTTTGGGACAATTTGCCCAATAACTAAAAAGTTAATATGTATTTATATATGTCTTTCCTGTAGGAAATATTAAAAGAGTTCACTTTATTCATCTAAAGGGAGAGTCACAATATATGAGGGCTGTGGTTTCATCCTACCCCCATAAACGTCCTGTGTATTGTTTTGAAACACAAGAAACTGTCAGAGATGCCCCAGATGTCTAACTCATCACCTGGGAGTCCTTGTTGAAAGATATTTCAATGTGTAGTTGCAGAAAGTTTTAATTTCACCACTCGCCAAAGCTCCTACTGTTATCTTCGACAGCATATAAGACTGGTTGGAGACTAGTTATCGTTTATTAGTACTCAGCAGGTTTCCTGTCACCAGCCGGCAACAGGAACATAGACCCTCTGCAACAAAAGGACACCCTGGCCTTTTACATCTGATCACTTATTCTAACACTTAATTTCCTACGTGGGTATGGGGTCAGCCTCGCGTGCCTTACAAGTGCACTCGCCCCGAATTGTACAGGACTCCCACCTGAATGTGACCACACCTCAGGTTCTTATAGCAGATACGCCACTGTACGTTTACATACTTTTCATCAATACAATAATGTGGAGTAACCACATTTCCTTTGATATGATATTCTCTTCTTTTCTTTTCAAATATATTTGCTTCAGGCATGTTAAACAGTGTTCATTGAACACAGAGGCTTACTAATCTATTCTAATACAATAGTATGACAACATAATCATAACAACATACATCAGTTAGATACCGTTTAATGTGAGGACTCAACAATGTATGCTCCCGGCATGTCCTTCACTTTTTCCCAATAGCAGTATCTAACTTTGTAGTTGGACCAAACATATTAAATTTCATAAAATATCCTTACCACAATCAAGAAATATATAAACAATTGACGCTGACTTTGTGAAGAAATGGCCTCAGCTTCCTCCGAACTGCACAGACTGTGAATTTATTCTTTATTTAAGTTTAGAATTAACACAGCTGTTTCTCAGCGTATCTGAATAAAATTTTTAATTCAACTGGCAATGAATAGTCAAAGCCTTTTGCTAATATTTACTAGCACTGGCCAATCGAAACGTACGACTACTTGAATTCAAATGCAGCTTGAATGAAAAACCAAAATAATTTCGAATAATTTCTGCGTCTGGTGGTCGATTGGCCAGTCTGCTTTAGTCATGCCCAATACAAAAAGATATTACGTTTAGGATTACATTTTTTCTACCGATCCCCTTTCCCATTCATACTCTGTTTACCCAAGCGAATTTGAATGTACCTCCCTGCCTCTCCCAAGCTCGCGTCCCCCTAACGTTACAAAAAAACATAAGCAGGAACGCCAGTCTGTCTGGTCGAGCGTTCGTAGATATTAGTATTTCTTCAATAACTTCTCTAATACTAGGACTATCATATTATTGAAAATACATTCTTGTTCAGCGAACTCCACGTCATACTACCATATAATTTTTATGGGGAACTTCATAATGGTTTAATTTTTCCAATTTTTGTTACAGTCAATTTAAAATAAAAGTTTTGCACAAGACCGCCATCTTTCCTCTCCTTCATCTCTAGCATGTATTTTTCAAATAACTAACTTGTTTTAGTTACGTCAGAAATGCTACCACTAGGAGGAAAATAAAATCGTCTTCGTGGTTTTGCCTTGGCTCGCTTTTCCGCATCGTTTGTATTTGCGTTGCAGACTGTGTCAGCGAAGCGGGGTGTAGACGGGGCGGGTTAAGAATTGGCGTTAATAATTAGTATTGTATCGTGTAATACTACCAAACAATGTAAGGATTACTACTAAATTTTTACGTTAAAGTTGACAGAAAGCGTTAATTCAGATAGTTATTTTGATGCACGCTTCCGCCAATCGTTAATTATAAGGCTAGACTACAAGGTGTATGCAGCAGATCGGGCAAATGTTAAATATTGGTAGTGTTTCTCGAAAACGAAACTAAAAGCATGTCAGACTTTTACCGTGAAATCGTTCTATAGGCTTAGCACTGTACAAAAAGCAGCGCTGCTGGCGTCGAAGATGCCAACCGTCAGACACATGCATGCTAATGTATTTATTATCATTTTATGCCTAAAATCGTACTGAATTGAGCGTTTATTCTCGCAGATTTTACTACACAGGTGCTGAAACCATCATCCTTTTCTACCACAGCCGAGATATATAGATGTAGGAGAGTAAATCAACTCTCCCTTTCTGACCCCCAGCAAGACAGACATTTCTTCTGGAGTACATTAGGCAATGTCCTCTAAGTTCCTTTAATAGCAAAGGTGTAAAACCTTGACCGACATGATACCGCCGGAGCAATAGAGTTCAACCAACAGATAGCCTTTGGGGCATGCACCGACCCGATGCATAAAAGACATGGTGATTCGTGAGCTGTAACTTCTCATGACAGTAGACTCTTTCCCGCCCAGTGCGAAAGTTAGCAAGCAGACTACACAATGTCAATCATAAAAGCTGGCGACAAATAATAATCATATGAAGAGCAATTACCTTTCTTCAGAAATAAACACCACAACTCACACGCCTCCAGGCGCTTAGAATCACAAGAGGAAAATCATCTGTAGATAAACTAACAACACGAGAGGACTTTCATTTTCCCCGTCAAAAATGAACACGGACGCTAAAACGCGTCTCACTCTGATCAGAACCACTGTTCGACTCCCGGAACGGAAGTCTTTCTCAAACCACTTTAAATTCGACACATGCGCAGAAGCGCTTGACCCCTGAGTTAAACTTAAACGGGACGATGTTGGACACATACCAAGCAAAGACACTGACCAAATCGAACCTTTTATGGTCAGGGAATAAACATCAACTCAGGTTGCAAACATTCCAAGAAAAGCTGACCTATTCGAGCCATATAACGATTAACAACCAGACATAAATCTAATAATAGACCGTCAGGTTAAGACACAAGAGAAGGTAACAACAATTGTAAAATGTAACCTCAGCTAACCAAGAGTTATGCACTTTTGATTACAAAAATTAAAGTGTATAATCAAGACAGGTAAATATATATTGACTCAGAAAAATCTGTGCGTAACAAATACGTTTGTTCTTTATTTTCTTCTGGTCTTCTCTCCACTCTGGCAGCATTAATCCACCGCTCTTTTTACGTGGTAACTTCTTCCCTTGTTCATTATTTACTCTTGCAGCGTTCAATGTATTTCTTATCATATTTTGTTACATTTGTCCCTCCTTTAATTTTACTTTGATCGCTTGACTTGTTTTGAAACAACATTGAATTATGTTTGTGCACAGCAAACTTGCCAAATTGATTGTTCACTTATCGCCAGCTCCAGACGGAGTAAGAGTCTACACTGAGCGACATTACTATTGTTAACCCAGGCTTTTTGTCTGGGAGGATAAACAAACCACGATGTTCACAGTTTCCAATATGAATGCACAGACGGTAATGGGAGATAAGTTGTCAGTTCGCACATGTTATGTGTCTGAAGATGTCAATCTGGTTAAAGATTGCGGCACGTAGAGTAAGATAACAAATGTGATTTTGAAGCACTGGTAGCTACGTAATCGCTTCCGCCCAGATCGTATTGTGAAAAATAATTACAAGAAAGTAAAATCTTCAAAAATGTTATCAATGATAGATCTATAAGGTAGTGAGTTGTAAACATGATACTCGTAAATACCCATGGAAGTAGCAAGACCTCATAAGGTAATGGAGTTTGGCATAAATATATCATGGTTTCCTGTACAATGTTCGGGACCAAAGACGCAGCAAACGAGATGAATGCAGTCAGCGACTCATTGCTTGACTGCTTGCATCAGGGTCAACGAACCAGAGCTGACCAAGACACTACTCCACCTCCAAGTCATGGTCCTGGAAACAGGCTGCATCACTGCAGTCTGGCTAAGAGAGTAGGGATCGAAGAGGGAAGGCAAACCCGGTCCCAAAAAATGCCTTGCTGAAGTCGGATGTGTCGGCCGAAAGGCGTAAATATCCCAGCGCCGCTGTAAACGGACACAACGCA
Source organism: Oreohelix idahoensis (assembly GCA_024509875.1). Taxonomy (NCBI): domain Eukaryota; kingdom Metazoa; phylum Mollusca; class Gastropoda; order Stylommatophora; family Oreohelicidae; genus Oreohelix; species Oreohelix idahoensis. Next base: position 34,347 of record JAMPIV010012290.1, on the reverse strand, counting down.
ACCAACATCCTTTTCAGGACGAACGACGAAGAAGAAGAAGAAGTACAATGTTCTGCATGAGAGGGATGGGGCGAAACACTACCAATGTAAGACGTCTTGAGAATGGTTGGTTTGGTACGAAAATGCTAAGATAGACTGTTCGTGATTGGACCTCTCCTCTAAGTAGAAACCTGGGTGTACGCCCCAAAATATTCGTTTAAACCTAGGGCCTTGTAAGACTACTTCAATTGCTTTCAACTGTGTCAAGGAGAGACAGCTTAAATAAGAGCTTGTAACCAGGTCACCCTGTAGGACCGGCCCAGAAGTAGGGGTACCTGCTACCAAAAAAGACCATAAAACGTCCATAAAAATACTGAAAGCCCAAGCCTTAGGACCCTCCTCAAATGGAAATAGTAGAGGGACTGTAACTTCATACATCCGAGGGAATTCTACACCTTAGACTAGTTGCAGTAAATTACATCCATTTTGTGCATCAAGCTTAAGTATTATTTCGCCCAAGCAGGGTAAGTTGTAATGTGTACACTTCTTTTTACATGTATAATTTGTTTGTAGACATATGAAGCTGGCAACCTCATCACTATAATTAACTTGACACACATGAACCACCACTGTAATTAACTTGACACACATGAACCATCACTGTAATTAACTTGACACACATGAACCACCACTTTAATTAACTTGACACACATGAACCACCACTGTAATTAACTTGACACACATGAACCATCACTGTAATTAACTTGACACACATGAACCACCACTGTAATTAACTTGACACACATGAATCACCACTGTAATTAACTTGACACACATGAACCACTACTGTAATTAACTTGACACACATGAACCACCACTGTAATTAACTTGACACACATGAACCACCACTGTAATTAACTTGACACACATGAACCACCACTGTATGAGCTGGTGACTGCTTAGTGTGGGATTCCTCACAAGGAACCAACAGCAGAGGTGGCCCCAGGATCCACAGATAGCAGGGAGTTGATGATGATATCAAAGTGTTCATATGTAATATAAAAGCACTTTAGTAAACTATTTTTGGATATACAGGGTGGTCATAAAGTCTTTCCCTGATTTCAAAAATTAAAAAAAAAACAAAAGTATTCTGTGCATAGACACTTGGTTTTTTGGAAATTATTCCAGAACTAAAACAGTTTTTTAATGCTATTTGTAGATTTCAACATTTGCGATTTTCAACACTGTGCTTCGAGGGATTGCAAGTTCTCGATTGAGGCACGATAGGTTGATTTATGAGGACTGCGTTGAAACGCCGTGCGCACTGCGTCCACAGTTTCTTCACTCACACGAGGCCTACCTGCTCTGGGCATGTCACCGACGCTGCCAGTGTCCGTAAACTTTATATACCAAGCTTTGATGCTTTTAACATCTGGAGGATCTCGTAAAAATTTGAAATCAGGGAAAGACTTTATGACCACCCTGTATATTCTTCTCTATGGCCGTAAAAGCACTTCACTACAGTACATGTACTAAGTTACAAGTGTTTCCTCTATATATTAAAAGATTCAAAACTTGTCAATTATAAAATCATTATTTTAACGTGGTTGTGCTGTTCTAACACCATAAGTTTAATGTTGACCTAGAATGATGACAACATTATGAAACCCGAGACACATTTTATTATAGTGGTAGGTCCCATACAAGCAGATTATCGTGTTTGTTTACTTACATTCTTCTTTCTTCTTCCGTCCTTAGCCACCGACCGTCAAAGCAGTCAGTGGCCATTACGCCTAGTGGCGTCTTAGGGCAACAGCAGATAGGTTTTCTTTACCATTGTTTCCCATCACGCCTAGTGGCGTCTTTAGGGCAACGGCAAATCAACCCATTTGCTGTTGTTTCCGTAATCGAAGTGACTGGCAAACGGGTGATCAGCCCGTTGTGCTTACTTACATCACTATAACAAAAAAAAAAAAACTGGAGTGAATGAACTACCTCGTCGTGCAAATATCGGAAACCATCAATAAGATACACAACTGGAAAATCAAGAAAGCAGATTTGATCAGAAGTAAAACTAGAAGTTCTAAATCCAATGCTCATAAAGTGTACACATAAGCCAACGAAGAGGTAAAAAATAAACATTAAATAAGAGACAAGAGGAAATATACTGAGTTGGAAAAAGAGGCCGAGGAATCCGCATCAAAATGAAATATCAGAAATTATATAGTACAGTATATTCATGAGGAATGTTCGATCAGCGCTGACAGAACATTTCAATGTGTGCATCTACCACGTTAAAATAATTATGTCTGGATAATAATATTAAAAGTAAGACGGCATGTAAGTGTTCACTACTTCAACATTTGCATCACCTGCAAAAATTTGAAAAATGTCTTATATAAATACTGAGAAAACATGGGCCTGTTAAATAATTTAAAAAGTGTACAATACAAGATAAAACACAACTATGAGCATTATATATTTTTTTAAACCTTTTCTGAATTTAATAAGTATTAAAAGATAATAATTGATTCATTTTAGTATTTGTGTTTTCTTCAAATTATTTCCCCTGGCTTTATCTCCCTTTACTTGTCACCGGTAACACGTCCGGAAGTCTATATGTTTATACTGTATATCAATTTCGTGTGTGATTAGTGTCTGCGTTTTTGGTTATTGTTTATGTTGTGTTTTTAGTAACTCATACGTGGATGTACAATGACAGCTTCAATCTCTTTAGTGTTGTGAGTATGTCATCATATGGTCCTACAACACTTCTAGCAGTATGTCTTATCTGGTCATGCTTTATACAATCCTAGTTAGATTTTCCGATGACATGTCTGTAACATCTCATCTCTAATTTCTGTATTGTTTAGAAATTCACAGAATACAGTTAGGTACAAGAAATCACACTGTCTCACCTGTACATACTGTCTGCTCTAGGTTATGGTCCCAGTTATGCCTGCCTCTTCATGGGCTACCTGGAGTATCAGGTACGGCAGCAGTATCCTGGACCTTTCCCATTGATGTATCATAGATACATCGATGATGGCATAGGTCTCACCGATATGCCAGAGGTTGACCTATCTAGGTTCATTAATTTCATTAACAACTTCCACCCTGCGATCCAATTCACCTCTCACATCTCCAATGTCTCTGTTAATTTCGTTGACATTGCTGTCACCATCACTCCCTCCCACCTCACCACTTCAGTGTACTACAAACCCACCAATGCACACAGTTACCTCCTTTATACTTCCTCTCATCCTCCGGCTTGTCGGGACTCCTTGCCTTTCTCACAACTTCTCCGCCTCCGTCGGCTATGCCAAGATGATGACAACTTTCTATGCCGAGCACAAGAAATGTTTGACTTCTTCCGTAACAGACAGTATCCAGAAGATGTTCTTACCTCTGCCTTAGAGCGTGTTCTCCCTATCTCACGTCTAGAGGCCCTCAAACCCCGCCAAAACACCGCCTCTGATAGAGTCAAGTTAATAATGACCTATCACCCCCAAAACACTGCTGTTAAAAGGATCCTGTATCGTCACCTACCTCTCCTCCAAGCTGACCCAGTGGCGCGGGAAGTGTTTAGTGAGCCACCCTTGCTGGCATATAGACGGGATAAAAATTTGAGGGACCTCCTAGTCCACAGCCGTTAGAAAACCGTCAACGATGGCCACTTTGGAACCAAGCCATGTAACCGTACACGATGTAAGACATGTCAGTATGTAATCGAAACACGTTCAGTCTCGTTCCCTAACGCCAAGTTCACCATCACCCATGGCTTCACATGTGAGTCACGCAACGTCATGTATGCTATTATATGCAAACGTTGCACCATTACTTACATCGGCCAAACGGGCACACGACTGGGCGACCGATTCTGCAGACACCTCTACGACATCTCTCAGTTTAAATCCACACCTGTGGCCATGCACTTCAATGGCCCTGACCACCACGGTGCCACTGACATCCAGGTGACAGCCATCAGATCCTGTTCCTCGGACGCCAACAGTCGGTTTCGCCAGGAACAACGCCTCATCCATCTTATGGGTTGCCTCAAACCACACGGTTTGAATACCCAACATTCTTTTGTCTGAGACGCCTTTCTCTATCGAGTCCCAGTTGTGTTATGACTGTCTACTTTGATGCGATCACGTTTTTTTTTTTTTTTCTCAAAAAAAAAAAATTTTTTTTTAAATTTTATTTATTTATTTACTTATTATTATTATTATTAATTTTTTTTTGTTTTTTTTAATTTGTTTATTTATTATTAATTTTTTTTCAATTTGTTTATATTTTATTTTATTTTTTTATTTATTTTTATTTATTTTTTTATTTTTTTATTTTATTTTATTTATTTATTTATTTTTTAATTAATTAATTAATTTTTTTATTTTATTTTATTTTTTATTTATATATATATATATATATATATATATATATATACATATATATATATATATATATATATATATATATATATATATATATATATATATATATATATATATATATATATATATATATATATAATTTATTTATTTTATTATTATTTTGTTATTTTATTTTATTTATTTATTTATTTATTTTTCCTCAGTCTTTTCCAGTCCTTGTTTTCATTATTTCTTTTTTTTTTTTTGTTAAAAGACTTCCTAATTCCGGTTTAGTGGCAGCCATCTTGCTTCACATGTGACTGGACATAAGGGAGGTTTTTTTTCTCTTATTTTTATAGTTTCATGTTCTCTACTTAATTCTCATTTTCTTTCCCTCTTGTCCCTTGTTTGTTTGTCCCTGACGAAGGCCTTGTGGCCGCAACGTAGGTTTTTCTTGTCCTTTCTCCTTGTAAGACGTATTACTATTTGTGTGTGTGTGTATTTTCTTTGTTTTTTTTTCCCATTCAACTGCTCTAGGTTAAACCAAGTGTTACAGTATCTTTTAATTTTTTATTAAATTCAGAAAAGGTTTAAAAAATATATAATGCTCATAGTTGTGTTTTTTCTTGTATTGTATATACAGATAATCTCTTTGTGTGATTCTCGTGAACCATAGAAGTCAACTACATCCTAACATATATAAGAGCTCTAGTCGTAGACCCGGTTGTCTGGAGCGTTTTATAACACAGTTAGTTCTAGAGATTGGTCAAGATAGCAATCAGTTCTGACGGTATATAGATAGATTTTGAAGATAGTATTATCTATTTACTTATTTTTTTGTAAATTAAGTTGTTACGTTTGCACACATCGCATCTCTTTTAACCATGTGCATGGATCTGTTGTATTAAGACACTGTTTTGTTTAGTGTGATTTATTTTGTAATTTGGAGTGCTGTCTGTATTGTTTTGTATTATTTATCAATCTAAGTTATTAGTTCTCGATCTTAGTTTTCACCTCCGCTCTTGTTTTGGTTGAAGCCATGTCCTCTCTCTATTTCATGATTATACAAATAGATAAGACAAGGAAAAGACGTGTCTGGTATCAATCTTTTGTCTTGATTTAATAAAAATCGAAATCGTACAACTCAAATATAAATAACATACATCTACTATGGTATCTAGAAACACATGAAACAAATGAAAGAAAAAAACGTAACTAAGCCGAATGGCATCACATATGAAAAACATAACAATGTAATTGAGAAACAAGGAACAAGCAGTGTAAAGGAGAACATGTAAGAAAGAGTACGGAACACGCAGTTACACAGAGTCACGACACTAAACAGGACAATACTTCCACATGAGGGACAGGCACATCCAATTAACATACAAACACATGATTAACCTCTAAACAAGGTATCACCTTTATTATCTATATCCGAACTGGTAGATCAGCAACAGACATGATCATTTCTCTCGGCCACCTTCAGATAGCAGAACAGTCCTTTATATATCGCCTTTTTAGAACTCACAAAATCATTTTACCTGGATAGTAAGGACAGATTCTTCAAAATTCTCCTAAAATAGGCTCCAAGCAAAATAGCTGGACATGATAAAGTCTTCCCATGAAGACATGAAGGGAACAATCTAAAATGCTCGCAGCACATCACAGCCCTTTGACACGTGCAGTGGCATTAACCCCTTAAGGCCCAGCGGCCCACATATGACCCATCATACATAACTTTGTAATAGTTTTATAACAAAACAAGTATTAATTCCCACTTGGTCAAATATGGGTTATTTCATTAGCAAATGAACGGCCTTCAAATTTTTATAGAAAGTTACATTCTAAAATGCGTATTCAGTCTTAGAAATATTAGTTAAGTATAAAATTTAGCTTTCAATTATAGAAGTTCTTGAATTCTTTGCCTTCCTCTTGAATATTGCATTCAGAGATGAAACTGAAGGAATATGCCTTAACACTAGATCAGATAGCCAACTGTTTAACCTTGCAAGGCTGATGTCAAAAACAAAACAAAAATCAGGATGGTGACTATACGAATCTTGTTATTCGCTGATGACGCTGAAGCTGTAACTCCAAGTCAACAGGAGCTTCAGAGCTTGAAGAATCGCTTCACCCATGCATGCAAAGTTAACAAAGTCAGGATGTGGATGTTGCACCAGTAATCTCTATCGACAACCATTGGCAGCTATGTCTGTGGCATGGAAGATGTCTACGGACAACTGGCAGATTGCAAAAGCACAATTGGCCGACCGCAGCTGATATTCAACGATGTGTGAAAGAAAGACATGAGGGCACTGGACATAAATCCAACAACCTGGGAGGATGAAGCTGCCGATCACTCTATGTGGCTCTACTATCTATGGCGCTACCTCAGATTGGGCGAAAAGAAGCTCTCACAGCAAGCAGAAGAGATTTTTAAAAAAAACATTGAAAGGAAAATAAACCAGGAAAATAAACAGCTGAGGGCTGTCTTCCCAGGGTCACATGCCCATAGTCAGCTATGTCTGAAGTGGCTATGATTATTATTATTTTTAGTATCTATATACATGCACACAAACGTTCAACTCCCGTTAACCTTTAACTGTGTCTTCTATTATGGACTTCTGCAAGGTGGTATGTCTCTTTATGTGGCCAAAATATTTTAGCTGCCTAATCTCCTTCATTAGCTCTCTTTTCATACCTGGGTTTTCTAGGACCTCTTTATTTGTTTTCTTCTCGGTCCATGAGATGCGCCCCATTCTTCTATATTTCCACATCTAGAGAGCCTCAGTTCTTTCCTACAATTGCGTAATCATTGTCCATGTTCAACACCATACAGCAGTGAAGAATATATATTTATAACACTTTCTCAGTTTTAATTTGTGAGTGAACTCTTTATATGTCAGCATTTGTCTTATGTTGTACCATATACAATACAATATATATTAATCATCAATGTAGACGGTTCAAAATGAATTTTAGGGGGTCATGTGTCTCATTTTGCTCAACGAATTATGGCAACGTTGGCCGAGCACTCGCCCGGGTCGATACGCCCTAAAATAATTATTCGGAGACGGAGTAATGACAATTTCATATTTTATTTTGAATGTTTGTTGTTATATGCGTTGGTTTGTTTATTTTATTTTTTTACATATAAGGGCAAGAGTTTAAAAAGATACCAGGACATTAAAAAATATTATGTGGTATAAGAGCTGTTAATCAATTAGTAAAATTTTATTCCATTGGGTTTCCTTCATTTCAACCCATTTCATGTGTTAATGGTTCCTCCATGGCTTCATAGCCAGTACGTCCACATATGTTTGACTACAAAGATCCAATGAATGTAAAATAGAATGTCATGGAGTGAAATGACTGGAGGAGAAATAGTAATATCATCTATACACGCATCAGAAAGAGCACGCTATAATTCTAACCACTCATGTTTTGATGGGTTACTTACTCGTGTAATAAGATTTCTTTACATTTTAACATAATTTTGTTAGGAGAGATAACGTTCATTTTTATTCACGTAAACACTTGTAATAATAAACAAGTAAAAGATTTAATAAAAGATTTCAAAAGGTCTATAAGAATACCCAAACTATTATGTTCAGTTTTATAAGACAAATAATTGTAAATTAGATTCTTGAGTACAACTGAACTTGCTTTAATATTTTGATTTTGTAACAGCAGATGGTTCATGGAAAAGTTCAATGACTTGCACTTGAAACACAATTTGAAGAACGAACACTTACTTGGTCTGTATCCAGTCAATGACTACTATGTATTTTATATCAAATGCGTTTTCACGAAGAACCGCTACCTCGGCACAGAAAAAGCGCTCATCATCAATCTCTTGAACATACTTAATTACAAAACATCCCAGACAACGACAAAAGCACTTACACATACGAGCCTACATACATATTATTCCAGGAGAGAAACAGTAGTTACAGATAGGGGCAAGCTTTAGCACGTTTCTGGTTGTATGTACAAGAACTTTATTTTCGTAATTTTTACGATGGCCTCCAAATACCAAGAGATGTTTAAATTGTCAGCTATTAACTTCATTTGAAAGCTGAGCAACATCTAGAACCAATAGATGAGAAACAATCTAGATGCCAGATCTGTCCACGAGGCAGGAATGGAAAAACCAAAGTCTGGTGTTCAGTATGTGACAATTTCGTGTGTGCGGATTAAAGGACAGAAATTTGTGATGAATATGCTAGAAAGAAGTAACGTTTTACATGGCTTAGAAACTGTTTTCGTGGAATGTAATGTTTTCTTAAACTTTTTATTTTACCTAAAAGTATCAATGACTTATTTTATAGAAGAAGGTCCTTTTTCTGGTATATGTTATTGAGGCCAAAAAAAAGATATAAAAAATATGTCATCCATATTGAGTGTTTTGAAATAATTTTGTCATTTAGCAGGCCAACACAACAGAACTTATTGATCTATATTTCACAACTAAGCTTTCTAAAACCGATTCAACGACGAAGCCTGTTTTTTAGTAATCATCCGTTCAAATTTATTTTCATTTGTTCCAACGTAATTGTTGAATGCATTTATTATATGTTTTGTCTTTTTTACAGATTCATAGTTGATTTAGTTAATATAGAGAGAAGAGCACACAGGTGAGTCAGCATCTTTAATATATTTACATCTATGTAGCCAAATAATAATAAGAATTTCACTGTTTATTTAGTTGGGGGCTTGTACGAGCTAAATTAAATTATATAAATACTTCATCACGAAAGTTGTCGGGCAGATAAAAGTTAACATTGCTAAGAAACATTCATCATTGTTCTTGACTTCTGAAATATCTTGTGAAGCCTCCCTCGAGGTTTAAGCATCATCATCCTTCTTATCTGCATCTCTGCCCAGAGTAATCTTGTGCGGAAGTAGACACCTTTGAAGACCCACATTAGATACTGTAGGTTTTGGCCAATGTTGGACCATCACTACAGAGTAAAGGGGTGGTAACCCGTGACAGCTAGTTAATCGTCAAGATTCTTGTTTATACAAGCATCACTATCGATATTGCTCTTCTACTGCCATAAACATATGTATTAATAATTTCTGCAAAAAATTATTCTTTTCGGGTCATTATTTACACAATTATTGTATATTTTCTAGTGTTCTTTTTAACATAAGATGTTGCATATTGAAATTCGAGCAATGACATAGTTTTACGGGGCCCTTTCCGGGAATTTCCGTAGTAATCTGCCCGTGTCGCTACAGAAACCTCCCCTTAATCAAGATAGAGTTATGTCTGTTTCTTTTCAAGCAGACCATTTTCATGAATTTGATCCTCCGTCCGTGTATACCTCCTGTTTCCTTTCTTCATCTTTACTGCTGGTATCTTTGCCAAGGGATTTGTATGAGTCTTAATGCACCACGACGTGTGGTCTGTACCCTGTATATTGTGTCCAAGTTTGTTGCTACATACCAATGTTCCAATACGTGTTGGTACTGCCCAATGTTCCAATACTTGTTGGTACAGCCCAATGTTCCAATACTTGTTGGTACAGCCTAATGTTCCCATACTTGTTGGTACAGCTACAATGTTCCAATACTTGTTGGTACAGCCCAATGTTCCAATACTTGTTGGTACAGCCCAATGTTCCACTACTTGTTGGTACAGCCCAATGTTCCACTACTTGTTGGAACAGCCTCAATGTTCCAATACTTGTTGGTACAGCCTAATGTTCCAATGCTTGTTGGTACAGCAACAATGTTGCAATACTTGATGGTACAGCCCAATGTTCCAATACATGTTGGTCCAACCCCAATGTTCCAATACTTGGAGGTATAACCACTGTTCCAATACTTGATGGTACAGTCCCTATTTTTCAATACTTGTTGGTACAGCCCCAATGTTCCAATACTTGTTGGTACAGCAAAATGTTCCAATACTTGTTGGTACATCCCCTATGTTCCAATACTTGTTGGTACAACCCCTACGTTCCAATACTTGTTAGTACAGCCCCAATGTTCCAATACTTGTTGGTCCAGCCCAATGTTAAATATACTTGTTGGTACAGCCCATTGTTCCAAAACTTGTTGGTACAGCCTTAATGTTCCAATACTTGTTGGTACAGCCCAATAATCCAATACTTGTTGGTACAGCCCCAATGTTCCAATACTTGTTCGTACAGCCCAATGTTCCAATATTTGTTGGTACAGCCCAATGTTCCACTGCTTGTTGGTACAGCGCCATGTTCCAATACTTGTTGGTACAGCCCAATGTTCCAATACATGTTGGTACATCCCAATGTTCCAATACTTGTTGGTACGGCCCATTGTTCCAATACTTGTTGGCACAGCCCAATGTTTCAATACTTGTTGGTACAGCCCAATGTACCAATACGTGTTGGTACAGCCCAGTGTTAAATATACTTGTTGGTACAGCCCATTGTTCCAATACTTGTTGGTACAGACCAATGTTCCTATACGTAATGGTACAGCCCCAATGTTTCAATACTTGCCGGTACAGCCCAATTGTCCAATACTTGTTGGTACAGCTCAATGTTCCAATACATGCTGGTGCAGCCCCAATGTTCCAATACTTGTTGGTACAGCCTTTGTTCCAATACTTGTTGGTATAGCTAAATGTTCCAATACTTGTTGGTACAGCCCAATGTACCAATACGTGTTGGTACAGCCCAGTGTTAAATATACTTGTTGGTACAGCCCATTGTTCCAATACTTGTTGGTACAGACCAATGTTCCAATACGTAATGGTACAGCCCCAATGTTTCAATACTTGACGGTACAGCCCAATTGTCCAATACTTGTTGGTACAGCTCAATGTTCCAATACATGCTGGTGCAGCCCCAATGTTCCAATACTTGTTGGTACAGCCTTTGTTCCAATACTTGTTGGTATAGCTAAATGTTCCAATACTTGTTGGTACAGCCCAATGTTCCAATACTTGTTGGTACAGCCCCAGTAATCCAATACTTGTTGGTGCAGACCAAGGTTCCAATACTTATTGGTACAGCGCCAATGTTCCAATACGTGTTGGTACAGCTCAATGTTCCAATACTTGTTGGTACAGCCCAATGTTCCACTGCTTGTTGGTACAGCGCAAAGTTCCAATACTTGTTGGTACAGCCCCAATATTCCAATACTTGTTCGTACAGCCCAATGTTCCAATACTTGTTGGTACAGCCCAATGTTCCACTGCTTGTTGGTACAGCGCAATGTTCCAATACTTGTTGGTACAGCCCAATGTTCCAATACTTGTTCGTACAGCCCAATGTTCCAATACTTGTTAGTACATCCCCCATGTACCAATACTTGTTGATACAGCCCCTACGTTCCAATACTTGTTGGTACAGCCCCAATGTTCCAATACTTGTTCGTACAGCCCAATGTTCCAATACTTGTTGTTACAGCCATTTGTTCCAATGCTTGTTGGTACAGCGCCAGTGTTCCAATACTTATTGGTACAGCCCAATGTTCCAATACTTGTTGGTACAGCCCAATGTTTCAATACTTGTTCGTACAGCCTCAATGTTCCAATACTGTTGGTACAGCCCAATGTTCCAATACTTGTTGGTACAGCCCAATGTTCCAATACATGTTGGTACAGCCCCAATGTTTCAATACTTGTTGGTACAACCCCTACGTTCCAATACTTGTTAGTACAGCCCCAATGTTCCAATACTTGTTGGTCTAGCCCAATGTTAAATATACTTGTTGGTACAGTCCATTGTTCCAAAACTTGTTGGTACAGCCTTAATGTTCCAATACTTGTTGGTACAGCCCAATAATCCAATACTTGTTGGTACAGCCCCAATGTTCCAATACTTGTTCGTACAGCCCAATGTTCCACTGCTTGTTGGTACAGCGCCATGTTCCAATACTTGTTGGTACAACCCAATGTTCCAATACTTGTTGGTACAGCCCAATGTTCCAATACTTGTTGATACAGCCCCAATGTTCCAATACTTGTTGGTACAGCCCAATGTTCAAATACATGTTGGTACATCCCAATGTTCCAATACTTGTTGGTACGGCCCATTGTTCCAATACTTGTTGGTACAGCCCAATGTTTCAATTTTTGTTGGTACAGCCCAATGTTCCAATACTTGCTGGTACAGTCCAATGTACCAATACGTGTTGGTACAGCCCAGTGTTAAATATACTTGTTGGTACAGCCCATTGTTCCAATAGTTGTTGGTACAGACCAGTGTTCCAATACGTAATGGTGCAGCCCCAATGTTTCAATACTTGACGGTACAGCCCAATTGTCCAATACTTGTTGGTACAGCCCAATGTTCCAATACATGCTGGTGCAGCCCCAATGTTCCAATACTTGTTGGTACAGCCCAATGTTCCAATACATGTTATTACAGCCCCAGTAATCCAATACTTGTTTGTGCAGCCCAAGGTTCCAATACTTATTGGTACAGCGCCAATGTTCCAATACTTGTTGGTACAGCTCAATGTTCCAATACTTGTTGGTACAGCCCCAATGTTCCAATACTTGTTCGTACAGCACAATGTTCCAATACTTGTTGGTACAGCCCAATGTTCCACTGCTTGTTGGTACAGCGCAAAGTTCCAATACTTGTTGGTACAGCCCCAATGTTCCAATACTTGTTCGTACAGCCCAATGTTCCAATACTTTTTGTTACAGCCATTTGTTCCAATGCTTGTTGGTACAGCCCCAGTGTTCCAATACTTGTTGGTACAGCCCAATATTCCAATACTTGTTGGTACAGCCCAATGTTTCAATACTTGTTCGTACAGCCTCAATGTTCCAATACTGTTGGTACAGCCCAATGTTCCAATACTTGCTGGTACAGCCGAATATACCAATACGTGTAGGTATATCCCTATGTTAAATATACTTGTTGGTACAGCCCAATGTTCCAATTCTTGTTGGTACAGCCCAATGTTCCAATACTTGTTGGTACAGCGCCAATGGTCCAATATTTGTTGGTACAGCCCAATGGTCCAATACCCGTTGGTACAGCCCAATGTTCGAATAAATGTTATAGCAGCCCCAATGTTCCAATACTTGTTGGTACAGCCCAGTGTTCCAATACTTTTTGGTACAGCAAAATGTTCAAATACTTGTTAGTAAAGCCCAATGTTCCAATACTTGTTTATACAGCCCAATGTTTCAAAACTTGTTGGCACAACCCAATCTTCCAATACATGTTGGTATAAACGCTATGTTCCAATACTTGGTGGTACAACACAATGTTCCAATAATTGTTGGTACAGCTCCTATGTTTCAATACTTGTTGGTACAGCCCCAATGTTCCAATACTTGTTTGTACAGCCCAATGTTCCAATACTTGTTGGTACATCCCTTATGTTGCAATACTTGTTGGTACAGCCCCTACGTTCCAAAACTTGTTAGAAAAGCCCCAATGTTCCAATACTTGTTAGTACAGCCCATTGTTCCAATACTTGTTGGTACAGCCCAATGTTCCAATACTTGTTGGTACAGCCCAATGTTCCAATACTTGTTGGTAGAGCCCATTGTTACAATATTTGTTGGTATAGCAAAATTTTCTAATACTTCTTGGTACAGCCCAATGTTTTACTACTTGTTGGTACAGCCCAATGTTCAAATACATGTTGGTCCAACCCCAATGTCCCAATACTTGGAGGTATACCCACTGTTCCAATACTTGATGGTACAGTCCCTATTTTCCAATACTTGTTGGTACAGCCTCAATGTTCCAATACTTGTTGGTACAGCAAAATGTTCCAATACTTGTTGGTACATCCCCTATGTTCCAATACTTGTTGGTACAAGCCCTACGTTCCAATACTTGTTAGTACAGCTCCAATGTTCCAATACTTGTTGGTCCAGCCCAATGTTACATATACTTGTTGGTACAGCCCATTGTTCCAAAACTTGTTGGTACAGCCTTAATGTTCCAATACTTGTTGGTACAGCCCAATAATCCAATACTTGTTGGTACAGCCCCAATGTTCCAATACTTGTTCGTACAGACCAATGTTCCAATACTTGTTAGTACAGCCCAATGTTCCACTGCTTGTTGGTAGATCGCCATGTTCCAATACTTGTTGGTACAACCAAATGTTCCAATACTTGTTGGTACAGCCCAATGTTCCTATACTTGTTGGTACAGCCCAATATTCCAATACATGTTGGTACATCCCAATGTTCCAATACTTGTTGGTACGGCCCATTATTCCAATACTTGTTGGTACAGCCCAATGTTTCAATACTTGTTGGTACAGCCCCAATGTTCCAATACATGCTGGTACAGCCCAATGTACCAATACATGTTGGTACAGCCCAGTGTTAAATATACTTGTTGGTACAGCCCATTGTTCCAATACTTGTTTGTACAGACCAATGTTGCAATACGTAATGGTACAGCCCCAATGTTTCAATACTTGTCGGTACAGCCCAATTGTCCAATACTTGTTGGTACAGCCCAATGTTCCAATACATGCTGGTGCAGCCTCAATGTTCCAATACTTGTTGGTACAGCTCAATGTTCCAATACTTGTTGGTACAGACCAATATTCCAATACTTGTTGGTACAGCCCAATGTTCCAATACATGTTGGTCCAACCCCAATGTTTCAATACGTGGTGGTACAATCCAATGTTCCAATACTGGATGGTACAGCCCCTATGTTCCAATACTTGTTGGTACAGCTCCAATGTTCCAATACTTGTTGGTACAGCCCAATGTTCCAATACTTGTTGGTACATCCCCTATGTTCCAATACTTGTTGGTACAACCCCTACGTTCCTATACTTTTTAGTACAGCCCCAATATTCCAAAACTTGTTGGTCCAGCCCAATGTTAAATATACTTGTTTGTACAGCCCATTGTTCCAAAACTTGTTGGTACAGCCCAATGTTCCAATACTTGTTGGTACAGCCCAATAATCCAATACTTGTTGGTACATCCCCCATGTACCAATACTTGTTGGTACAGCCCATACGTTCCAATACTTGTTGGTACAGCCATAATGTTCCAATACCATTTCGTACAGCCCAATGTTCCAATACTTGTTGTTACAGCCATTTGTTCCAATGCTTGTTGGTACAGCCCAATAATCCAATACTTGTTGGTACAGCCCCAATGTTCCAATACTTTTTCGTACAGCCCAATGTTCCAATATTTGATGGTACAGCCCAATGTTCCACTGCTTGTTGGTACAGCGCCATGTTCCAATACGTGTTGGTACAGCCCAATGTTCCAATACATGTTGGTACATCTCAATGTTCCAATACTTGTTGGTACGGCCCATTGTTCCAATACTTGTTGGCACAGCCCAATGTTTCAATACTTGTTGGTACAGCCCAATGTTCCAATACTATCTGGTACAGACCAATGTACCAATACGTGTTGGTACAGCCCAGTGTTAAATATACTTGTTGGTACAGCCCATTGTTCCAATACTTGTTGGTACAGACCAATGTTCCAATACGTAATGGTACAGCCCCAATGTTTCAATACTTGACGGTACAGCCCAATTGTCCAATACTTGTTGGTACAGCTCAATGTTCCAATACATGCTGGTGCAGCCCCAATGTTCCAATACTTGTTGGTACAGCCTTTGTTCCAATACTTGTTGGTATAGCTAAATGTTCCAATACTTGTTGGTACAGCCCAATGTTCCAATACTTGTTGGTACAGCCCCAGTAATCCAATACTTGTTGGTGCAGACCAAGGTTCCAATACTTATTGGTACAGCGCCAATGTTCCAATACGTGTTGGTACAGCTCAATGTTCCAATACTTGTTGGTACAGCCCCAATGTTCCAATACTTGTTCGTACAGCACAATGTTCCAATACTTGTTGGTACAGCCCAATGTTCCACTGCTTGTTGGTACAGCGCAAAGTTCCAATACTTGTTGGTACAGCCCCAATTTTCCAATACTTGTTCGTACAGCCCAATGTTCCAATACTTGTTGGTACAGCCCAATGTTCCACTGCTTGTTGGTACAGCGCAATGTTCCAATACTTGTTGGTACAGCCCAATGTTCCAATACTTGTTCGTACAGCCCAATGTTCCAATACTTGTTAGTACATCCCCCATGTACCAATACTTGTTGATACAGCCCCTACGTTCCGATACTTGTTGGTACAGCCCCAATGTTCCAATACTTATTCGTACAGCCCAATGTTCCAATACTTGTTGTTACAGCCATTTGTTCCAATGCTTGTTGGTACAGCGCCAGTGTTCCAATACTTGTTGGTACAGCCCAATGTTCCAATACTTGTTGGTACAGCGCAATGTTTCAATACTTGTTCGTACAGCCTCAATGTTCCAATACTGTTGGTACAGCCCAATGTTCCAATACTTGTTGGTACAGCCCAATGTTCCGATACATAATGGTACAGCCCCAATGTTTCAATACTTGTTGGTACAACCCCTACGTTCCAATACTTGTTAGTACAGCCCCAATGTTCCAATACTTGTTGGTCCGGCCCAATGTTAAATATACTTGTTGGTACAGTCCATTGTTCCAAAACTTGTTGGTACAGCCTTAATGTTCCAATACTTGTTCGTACAGCCCAATGTTCCACTGCTTGTTGGTACAGCGCCATGTTCCAATACTTGTTGGTACAACCCAATGTTCCAATACTTGTTGGTACAGCCCCATGTTCCAATACTTGCTGATACAGCCCCAATGTTCCAATACTTGTTGGTACAGCCCAATGCTCAAATACATGTTGGTACATCCCAATGTTCCAATACTTGTTGGTACGGCCCATTGTTCCAATACTTGTTGGTACAGCCCAATGTTTCAATTTTTGTTGGTACAGCCCAATGTTCCAATATTTGCTGGTACAGTCCAATGTACCAATACGTGTTGGTACAGCCCAGTGTTAAATATACTTGTTGGTACAGCCCATTGTTCCAATAGTTGTTGGTACAGACCAGTGTTCCAATACGTAATGGTACAACCCCAATGTTTCAATACTTGACGGTACAGCCCAATTGTCCAATACTTGTTGGTACAGCCCAATGTTCCAATACATGCTGGTGCAGCCCCAATGTTCCAATACTTGTTGGTACAGCCTTTGTTCCAATACTTTTTGGTATAGCTAAATGTTCCAATACTTGTTGGTACAGCCCAATGTTCCAATACTTGTTGGTACAGCCCCAGCAATCCAATACTTGTTTGTGCAGCCCAAGGTTCCAATACTTATTGGTACAGCGCCAATGTTCCAATACTTGTTGGTACAGCTCAATGTTCCAATACTTGTTGGTACAGCCCCAATGTTCCAATACTTGTTCGTACAGCACAATGTTCCAATACTTGTTGGTACAGCCCAATGTTCCACTGCTTGTTGGTACAGCGCAAAGTTCCAATACTTGTTGGTACAGCCCCAATGTTCCAATACTTGTTCGTACAGCCCAATGTTCCAATACTTGTTGGTATAGCCCAATGTTCCACTGCTTGTTGGTTTTAACGCAATGTTCCAATACTTGTTGGTACAGCCCAATGTTCCAATACTTGTTCGTACAGCCCAATGTTCCAATACTTGTTAGTACATCCCCCATGTACCAATACTTGTTGGTACAGCCCCTACGTTCCAATACTTGTTGGTACAGCCCCAATGTTCCAATACTTGTTCGTACAGCCCTATGTTCCAATACTTGTTGTTACAGCCATTTGTTCCATTGCTTGTTGGTACAGCCCCAGTGTTCCAATACTTGTTGGTACAGCCCAATGTTCCAATACTTGTTGGTACAGCCCAATGTTTCAATACTTGTTCGTACAGCCTCAATGTTCCAATACTGTTGGTACAGCCCAATGTTCCAATACTTGCTGGTACAGCCGAATATACCAATACGTGTAGGTATATCCCTATGTTAAATATACTTGTTGGTACAGCCCAATGTTCCAATACTTGTTGGTACAGCCCAATGTTCCAATACTTGTTGGCACAGCGCCAATGGTCCAATATTTGTTGGTACAGCCCAATGGTCCAATACCCGTTGGTACAGCCCAATGTTCGAATAAATGTTATAGCAGCCCCAATGTTCCAATACTTGTTGGTACAGCCCAGTGTTCCAATACTTTTTGGTACAGCAAAATGTTCAAATATTTGTTAGTAAAGCCCAATGTTCCAATACTTGTTTATACAGCCCAATGTTTCAAAACTTGTTGGCACAAACCAATCTTCCAATACATGTTGGTATAAACGCTATGTTCCAATACTTGATGGTACAACACAATGTTCCAATAACTGTTGGTACAGCTCCTATGTTTCAATACTTGTTGGTACAGCCCCAATGTTCCAATACTTGTTTGTACAGCCCAATGTTCCAATACTTGTTGGTACATCCCTTATGTTGCAATACTTGTTGGTACAGCCCCTACGTTCCAAAACTTGTTAGAAAAGCCCCAATGTTCCAATACTTGTTAGTACAGAACATTGTTCCAATACGTGTTGGTACAGCCCAATGTTCCAATACTTGTTGGTACAGCCCAATGTTCCAATACTTGTTGGTACAGCCCAATGTTTCAATTTTTGTTGGTACAGCCCAATGTTCCAATATTTGCTGGTACAGTCCAATGTACCAATACGTGTTGGTACAGCCCAGTGTTAAATATACTTGTTGGTACAGCCCATTGTTCCAATAGTTGTTGGTACAGACCAGTGTTCCAATACGTAATGGTACAACCCCAATGTTTCAATACTTGACGGTACAGCCCAATTGTCCAATACTTGTTGGTACAGCCCAATGTTCCAATACATGCTGGTGCAGCCCCAATGTTCCAATACTTGTTGGTACAGCCTTTGTTCCAATACTTTTTGGTATAGCTAAATGTTCCAATACTTGTTGGTACAGCCCAATGTTCCAATACTTGTTGGTACAGCCCCAGCAATCCAATACTTGTTTGTGCAGCCCAAGGTTCCAATACTTATTGGTACAGCGCCAATGTTCCAATACTTGTTGGTACAGCTCAATGTTCCAATACTTGTTGGTACAGCCCCAATGTTCCAATACTTGTTCGTACAGCACAATGTTCCAATACTTGTTGGTACAGCCCAATGTTCCACTGCTTGTTGGTACAGCGCAAAGTTCCAATACTTGTTGGCACAGCCCCAATGTTCCAATACTTGTTCGTACAGCCCAATGTTCCAATACTTGTTGGTATAGCCCAATGTTCCACTGCTTGTTGGTTTTAACGCAATGTTCCAATACTTGTTGGTACAGCCCAATGTTCCAATACTTGTTCGTACAGCCCAATGTTCCAATACTTGTTAGTACATCCCCCATGTACCAATACTTGTTGGTACAGCCCCTACGTTCCAATACTTGTTGGTACAGCCCCAATGTTCCAATACTTGTTCGTACAGCCCTATGTTCCAATACTTGTTGTTACAGCCATTTGTTCCATTGCTTGTTGGTACAGCCCCAGTGTTCCAATACTTGTTGGTACAGCCCAATGTTCCAATACTTGTTGGTACAGCCCAATGTTTCAATACTTGTTCGTACAGCCTCAATGTTCCAATACTGTTGGTACAGCCCAATGTTCCAATACTTGCTGGTACAGCCGAATATACCAATACGTGTAGGTATATCCCTATGTTAAATATACTTGTTGGTACAGCCCAATGTTCCAATACTTGTTGGTACAGCCCAATGTTCCAATACTTGTTGGCACAGCGCCAATGGTCCAATATTTGTTGGTACAGCCCAATGGTCCAATACCCGTTGGTACAGCCCAATGTTCGAATAAATGTTATAGCAGCCCCAATGTTCCAATACTTGTTGGTACAGCCCAGTGTTCCAATACTTTTTGGTACAGCAAAATGTTCAAATATTTGTTAGTAAAGCCCAATGTTCCAATACTTGTTTATACAGCCCAATGTTTCAAAACTTGTTGGCACAAACCAATCTTCCAATACATGTTGGTATAAACGCTATGTTCCAATACTTGATGGTACAACACAATGTTCCAATAACTGTTGGTACAGCTCCTATGTTTCAATACTTGTTGGTACAGCCCCAATGTTCCAATACTTGTTTGTACAGCCCAATGTTCCAATACTTGTTGGTACATCCCTTATGTTGCAATACTTGTTGGTACAGCCCCTACGTTCCAAAACTTGTTAGAAAAGCCCCAATGTTCCAATACTTGTTAGTACAGAACATTGTTCCAATACGTGTTGGTACAGCCCAATGTTCCAATACTTGTTGGTACAGCCCAATGTTCCAATACTTGTTGGTAGAGCCCATTGTTACAATATTTGTTGGTATAGCAAAATTTTCTAATACTTCTTGGTACAGCCCAATGTTTCACTACTTGTTGGTACAGCCCAATGTTCAAATACATGTTGGTCCAACCCCAATGTCCCAATACTTGGAGGTATACCCACTGTTCCAATACTTGATGGTACAGTCCCTATTTTCCAATACTTGTTGGTACAGCCTCAATGTTCCAATACTTGTTGGTACAGCAAAATGTTCCAATACTTGTTGGTACATCCCCTATGTTCCAATACTTGTTGGTACAAGCCCTACGTTCCAATACTTGTTAGTACAGCTCCAATGTTCCAATACTTGTTGGTCCAGCCCAATGTTACATATACTTGTTGGTACAGCCCATTGTTCCAAAACTTGTTGGTACAGCCTTAATGTTCCAATACTTGTTGGTACAGCCCAATAATCCAATACTTGTTGGTACAGCCCCAATGTTCCAATACTTGTTCGTACAGACCAATGTTCCAATACTTGTTGGTACAACCAAATGTTCCAATACTTGTTGGTACAGCCCAATGTTCCAATACTTGTTGGTACAGCCCAATATTCCAATACATGTTGGTACATCCCAATGTTCCAATACTTGTTGGTACGGCCCATTATTCCAATACTTGTTGGTACAGCCCAATGTTTCAATACTTGTTGGTACAGCCCCAATGTTCTAATACATGCTGGTACAGCCCAATGTACCAATACATGTTGGTACAGCCCAGTGTTAAATATACTTGTTGGTACAGCCCATTGTTCCAATACTTGTTGGTACAGACCAATGTTGCAACACGTAATGGTACAGCCCCAATGTTTCAATACTTGTCGGTACAGCCCAATTGTCCAATACTTGTTGGTACAGCCCAATGTTCCAATACATGCTGGTGCAGCGCCAATGTTCCAATACTTGTTGGTACAGCTCAATGTTCCAATACTTGTTGGTACAGACCAATATTCCAATACGTGTTGGTACAGCCCAATGTTCCAATACATGTTGGTCCAACCCAAATGTTTCAATACTTGGTGGTACAATCCAATGTTCCAATACTGGATGGTACAGCCCCTATGTTCCAATACTTGTTGGTACAGCTCCAATGTTCCAATACTTGTTGGTACAGCCCAATGTTCCAATACTTGTTGGTACATACCCTATGTTCCAATACTTGTTGGTACAACCCCTACGTTCCTATACTTGTTAGTACAGCCCCAATATTCCAATACTTGTTGGTCCAGCCCAATGTTAAATATACTTGTTTGTACAGCCCATTGTTCCAAAACTTGCTGGTACAGCCCAATGTTCCAATACTTGTTGGTACAGCCCAATAATCCAATACTTGTTGGTACATCCCCCATGTACCAATACTTGTTGGTACAGCCCATACGTTCCAATACTTGTTGGTACAGCCATAATGTTCCAATACCCTTTCGTACAGCCCAATGTTCCAATACTTGTTGTTACAGCCATTTGTTCCAATGCTTGTTGGTAAAGCCCCAGTGTTCCAATACTTGTTGGTACAGCCCAATGTTCCAATACATGTTGGTACAGCAACAATGTTTCAATACTTGTTGGTACAGCCCATTGTTCCAATACTTGTTGGTAGAGCCCAATGTTTCAATAGTTGGTGATACAGCCCCAATGTTCCAATACTTGTTGGTACAGCCGAATATACCAATACGTGTAGGTATATCCCTATGTTAAATATACTTGTTGGTACAGACCAATGTTCCAATACTTGTTGGTACATCCCAATGTTCCAATACTTGTTGGTACAGCTCCAATGGTCCAATATTTTTGGTACAGCTCAATGGTCCAATACCTGTTGGTACAGCCCAATGTTTGAATACATGTTATTGCAGCTAAATGTTCCAATACTTGTTGGTACAGCCCATTGTTCCAATATTTTTGGTACAGCAAAATGTTACAATACTTGTTGGTACAGCCCAATGTTCCAATACTTGTTGGTACAGCCCAATGTTCCAATACTTGTTGGCACAACCAAATGTTCCAATACATGTTGGTACAAACGCAATGTTCCAATACTTGGTGGTACAACAAATGTTCTAATAATTGTTGGTACAGCTCCTATGTTCCAATACTTGTTGGTACAGCCCCAATGTTCCAATACTTGTTTGTACAGCCCAATGTTCCAATACTTGTTGGTACATCCCCTATGTTCCAATACTTGTTGGTACAGCCCCTACGTTCCAAAACTTGTTAGAAAAGCCCCAATGTTCCAATACTTGTTAATAGAGCCCATTGTTACAATATTTGTTGGTATAGCAAAATGTTCCAATACCTGTTGGTACAGCCCAATGTTTCACTACTTGTTGGTACAGCCCAATGTTCCAATACTTGTTGGTACAGCCCCAATGTTCCAATACATGGTGGTACAGCCCAATGTTCCAATACGTGTTGGTACAGCCCCAATGTTCCAATACTTGTAGGTACAGCGCAAATGCTCCAATACTTGTTGGTACAGCCCAAAGTTCCAATACGTGTTGGTTCAGCCCAATGTTCCAATACTTGTTGGTACAGCCCAATGTTCCAATGCATGTTGGTCCAACCCCACTGTTTCAATACTTGGTGGTACAATCCAATGTTCCAATACTTGATGGTACAGCCCTATGTTCCAATACTTGTTGGTACACTCCAATGTTTCAATACTTGTTGGTACAGCCCAATGTTCCAATACTTGTTAGTACATCACCTATGTTCCAATACTTGTTGGTACAACCTCTACGTTCCTATACTTGTTAGTACAGCCCCAATGTTCCAATACTTATTGGTCCAGCCCAATGTTAAATATACTTGTTGGTACAGCCCATTGTTCCAAAACTTGTTGGTACAGCCCAATGTTCCAATACTTGTTGGTACAGCCCAATAATTCAATACTTGTTGGTACAGCCCCAATGTTCCAATACTTGTTCGTACAGCCCATTGTTCCCATACTTGTTGGTACAGCCCAATGTTCCACTGCTTGTTGGTACAGCGCAACGTTCCAATACTTGTTGGTACAGTCCAATGTTCCAATACTTGTTGGTACAGCCCAATGTCCCAATACGTGTTGGTACAGCACCAATGTTCCAATACTTGTTGCTACAGCCCAATGTTCCAATACTTGTTGGTGCAGCTCAATGTTCCAATACATGTTGGTACAGCCCCAGTGTTCCAATACTTGTAGGTACAGCCCATTGTTCCAATACTTGTTGGTACAGTCCAATGTTTCAATACTTGTTGATACAGCCCCAATGTTCCAATACTTGTTGGTACAGCCCAATGTACCAATACGTGTTGGTACAGCTCAATGTTAAATGTACTTGTTGTACAGCCCATTGTTCCAATACTTGTTGGTACAGCCCAATGTTCCAATACGTGATAGTACAGCCTCAATGTTTCAATGCCTGTTGGTACAGCCCAATTGCCCAATACTTGTTGGTATGGCCAAATGTTCCAATACATGATCATGCAGCCCCAATGTTCCAATACTTGTTTGTACAGCCCATTGTTCCAATACTTGTTGGTACAGCAAAATGTTCCAATTTGTGTTTGTACAGCCCAATGTTCCGATACTTGTTGGTACAGCCCCAAAGGTTTAATAATTGTTGGTACAGCCCAATGTTCCAATACTTGTTGGTACAGCCCCAGTGTTCCAATACTTGTTGGTACAGTCCAATGTTCCAATTTTTGTTGGTACAGCGCCAATGCTCCAATACTTGTTGGTACAGCTCAATGTTCCAATACTTGTTGGTACAGCCCAATGTTCCAATACTTGTTGGTACAGCCCAATGTTCATTTACGTATGTAGAGGTGTGTGTAGAAGTCAGTGTAGAAGTGTGCGTATATATATATGTATGTATGTATGTATGTATGTATGTATGTATGTATGTATGTATGTATGTATGTATGTATGTATGTATGTATGTATGTATGTATGTATGTATGTATGTATGTATGTATGTATGTATTATATAGAGTTGCGATAAGTAGTGTCAGATGATAATTGTTAATGTTGTATTCTTGATGACATCAGCAAACGTTAGACATCATCAGGATGGAGGTTGATGGGCTATATTATATGCGCTGTTAGTTCCGAACAGCATAGTCGGGCTTGCAGATGGTCGACATGGTGTGTGGGTGTATAGACAAGTTAATGGACACGAATGCGTGTAGTCCTAAGATATTACAATAATGGTCACACACACCAAAAGTACATATAATATTCAGGAAATGTTGAGACGGCTGTGGTACAGTTGTTTACGATTTATTACTTCACAGTAACAAGGACATCACTGATACACTGTCAATAGGACACGGTTTAAGCACATCATGTAAATCACAATAGTTCAATACATCCAATAGATCAATGACTCTTCTAAGCAAACTGCCGGCATCGCAGTGCTAATAATATCTCAATGGCTCCTCTAAGCAAACTGCAGGTATCGCAGTATCATAATATCTCAATGGCTCCTCTAAGCAAACTGCAGGTATCGCAGTATCATAATATCTCAATGGCTCCTCTAAGCAAACTGCAGGTATCGCAGTATCATAATATCTCAATGGCTCCTCTAAGCAAACTGCAGGTATCGCAGTATAATAATATAAATGTTCTCTTTACCTTCTTTGATAACAATAGAAATACGCCGATATAAGTCCCTGGCGTCAAATAATATAAATGTTCTATTTACCTTCTCTGATAACATCAGGAATAAGCCACATAAATATAAGCCATCAATCCTCGGCTTTACAAATATATATCAAGGGGAACCTCCAACATTTTAATCTCGCAAAACTATCTTCCCCGTACACACAGTCAGAAAAACATGGCGGAGCTCCTTCCCGGCCAAAACCCAATGACGACTGCCACGGGATTTGCAGTAACTCAGTCCCGCTCAACAATCACGCATGCGCGGATAACCGCGAGACGAGAGTTGAGCTCATACGAGAACCTTCTGGAAAGATCTCGAACGATATTCGAGAAAAAATTTCGATCAAATAATTTTAAATGCGCTAGTAATAAATCAAGGGAGATAACAACACAATCTGACCTGACATGCAAATATATTAATGTTTAAATCCCCTTGCTTAAAAAAAATTGACTTTAACAGTCTACCGCACCCCCCGGGGGAAAAAAAAGGTAATGTCATTTTTTTAAACCATACATCGAATAGAAATAACATGAGGTCGGTAGCATAGAAATATCTACACTTAAGTATATCCACTATAAAGTCATATAAAAATGAACAAAAGAGGGATAGGAGTAAGTGTAACGTACAAAAGAAAGAAGTATAGACAGATAACGGGATAAGCCTACGAAGAATATCAACTTCAAAGAGGTATGAAGTATAAGTATGTCAAGACATCAGAAATGAAAAGGGAAAAGTAAAACGAGAACAAAGACCGGATGGAATACTAAAGGAAAAAGAAAAAAAAAAATGAAGGGAAGCAATGCCCTGAGAATAAAGAACGCAGAAATATGTCATGGTAAGCAATTACATGAAACCATGGATAGTACAAATGAATACCATTGTAATACAATAGCATACATGATAAATTAAATTCTCTAACAAAAAATAATATCCTGAGCATGATAACCCAGTCAATCATGGCTATTACTGAAGCACAATCAAGCCTCGGTTGAGGAAAAGTACCTCACTACCTCAGAAAAAATCTTTTCTCAAAGTATCAATTTAGTATAAATAGGTGCTCCCCCTAGCGCACAATGAAGCGCTGGGCACAAAAACCATTACAATGCCAGAAAAATTTACTTTCTCTCATGACTTCATGTATCCCAAAAAAAATTACAATATCGACATGTCTCGCAATGATAAGTAACGTAAAATAATGGTATCATTACAATATTATACTTACAACACCGTAAAACACAGCAATATATTAACACTATAGTAAAGAAGTTATACCACTTCATAATACACTATCTTCTAATATAATATCCTATAGTAATGTACAATGTTGTTAACTATCTCGAACAAGTACAAATCAGAGATGAGTTCCGAAGTCTCAGACCATTCTGTAAGCAATAAGGCACCGAAGACATCTAAAGTAGCGTCAAATGCTGAAAGAAAAGCTGGAACAGTCTTGATAAGTCTGGTAAACGGTTGAGACCCTCACAATAACAGCGCTGACTCTCATGGAAAATCACACGCTGTGAAAAAATACAAATGAACATCTCTGTTTGATAACCGTAAGATTTTATAATTTATTACAGTTAATGTTAATCTTTAGCTATCACATGTGGCCATGTAAACTTCTGGCCCCTGTATGGTTATAATCAAACCTTCCTCCGTTACACTAAAACGGTAACCGAGAATGTAGTACACACTAATTTAGAGTTATGACTTCACAAGGTCATACAAATGTACTAACAGAGTGTTAATGTATAATAATGTCGTGGGTATATAAATAAACCCGAAATCTATAAGAAAATCGAGAAAATGAGAGTCAAGTAGAACCATGTGGGCATCGAGACAGTATGTCTGCCACCACATTATCCGCACCACGGATAGCTCGTACTGAAAAGTGAAAAGGTTGAAGAGCAATAGCGTATCGAGTAGATCTAGAACTCTTCAAGTCCTTACTCTGTATAGATGTGAGGGCTTTTTGGTCGGTTTCTACAATGAAATGCGCGCCAAGAAGGAATCTCTGAAGTTTAAGAATCGTCCAGACCATAGCTAATAATTCTCGGTCTAGTACCGAGTAATTCCGTTCTGCTGCATTCAGCTTCCTAGAGACATACATCACCGGATGCAGAGTTTCAGAATACTCTTGCATCAATGCGGCCCCAATCCCTGTGGATGAGGCGTCACTGCGAAGAATAAAAGTCTTATTTGCAGGGGGTAGTTTTAAGATAGGCTGCTCAGACAATAGTGTCTTAATCTTATTTAATGAGGATTGGCATTCTGGAGACCAGTGTACCATATTAGGTGACCCCTTCTTCAATAGGGTTGAGAGAGGTGCCGTGATTGACGATAGATTTGGAATAAATCTTCCATAAAATTGGATTAAGTCTAAGAGACTACGGGCTTGCTTCTTCGCCTTAGGATTAGTGATGTTAAGAATTTTAGAAGTGTTGTGGTCCTCTGTCTGCAAGAGACCATGACCAATCTTGTGACCCAAAAAAGCAATGTCGCTAAACCCAACATAGGCTTTGGACGGTTTGGCCGTCAAATTATGAGAGCGCAGAGTAGCCAAAAGATAGGAAAGACCTTGGAAGTGCTCTTCCCAAGAATTACTAAAAAGGCAAATATCGTCCAAGTACGCAATAACATCTGGACGATGTGAAAGGATACGACGCATCATGCGTACAAAAGTAGATGGGGCATTCATGAGGCCGAAAGGCATGAAGTTCCATTGGAACAAACCCCTAGGTGTTGAGAAAGCAGTAAGAGGTTTGGCGCGTTCAGTAAGAGGAACTTGCTAATAACCTTTAGACAATTCGAGTTTGGTAAAGTACCGAGACTTAGAAAGCTTTATAAGTAGATCTTCCAATAAGAGCATAGGTTCAGCATCGAATTTCGTCACTTGGTTTAATTTACGATAATCGACGCAAAGACGTATGTTATTGTCTTTCTTCCGAACAATAACCATAGACGAGGAGTATGCCGAAGTAGATGGTTCAATTATTTTCATCTGTGTCATTTCATCCAATTTTTTCTCGACTTGTGTTTGAAAGTGTAATGGGATAGGATAAGATCGGACTCTGATAGGGTTATAATCTGTGAGTATTATGTCATGCTTAATAATTGATGTTTGTCCAGGAATGTCAGTAAGAACGTCCTGAAAAGTTTGTATCAGAGAAGAGACCTGTTGCTGTTTCTCAGTAGATAACTCTGAAGAAACTTTCACATTTTCCCATGATTCTGTTGAAGGCAGTGGGATTACGGGAAGAGGAAGATTCACATCTGAGAAAGTAGCCTCTTTCTCTTGAATAACTGACAGAGATGTGTAATGCCCATGCGGGATCAGCGGATCGTCCGTTGTTTGAAAAATAGGTTGTAGGTAATCAGATCGTTCATGGAATTCTGTCAGCATATTAATATGGAAGGATTTATGCTTTCCGTCCATATCGACGACATAGTCGACATCAGAAATTCTAGAGATGACAGCATAAGGACCTTTCCATGAAATAAGAAGTCTATTGTCTTAAACAGGGAGTAATACAAGTACCTTGTCATCAGGACAGAGTTGTCGCAGACGTCTATTTTTATTTGCGAATTTTCTCGCCTTCTCCTTAGCAAATTCAGATGCAGAGGTAGCTAACCTACATGCTTCGATAATCTTCTGCCTTAAAGCAATGACATATTCGTAGGAAGATTGAGTGTCATCGCTGATGTTCTCAGAAGTTATAAGGTCGTGGAGCAACGACATGGGACCGCGCAGTTGCGCACCAAAGACGAACTCGAACGGAGAAAACCCCGTGTGCTCATTAGGGACCTCTCTATACGCAAAAAGGGCAGCAGATAAAACCCTGTCCCAATCCTGAGGATGGTCCTCAGTTATCTTCCCAAGTAAATTTTTGAGCGTTCTATTCAGACGCTCAACTAACCCGTTTGACATAGGATGATAGATACTGCTTAAAGACCTTTCAATACGGAGTGTGGTCATGACCTGAGACATAGTGTCTGATACTAATTGTGTGCCATGATCTGATAAGATTTCTTTGGGAAATCCTAGACGTGAGAATATTAGCCAAAGAGCATCTGCAATATCAGCAGTAGAAATGCTCTTGAGAGGTATAGCCTCTGGCCAACGGGTACACATGTCAATGCATGTTAGGATAAATTGGTGTCCTCTGGCAGACTTGATTTTAAAAAGGACCAATAATGTCTATTGCCATCTTTTGAAAAGGGCGAATTGGAATATCCGCAGCTTGGATAGGTGCTGCATGGCGTGGATCTCGTGACTTAACCTCCTGACATATATTGCAGGAGCGACAATAAATATGTATATCTTTATTTACGCGGGGCCAAAAGAAGGAAGCAAGAACCCTCGATTTTGTACGGGAAAACCCCATATGTCCTGCACACTGAGAGTCGTGGGCATGTTGCAAAATCCGAACTCTCATGTCAGTAGGTACCAGAATTTGCGAACGTACGGACGTAGTAGAATCTCGTTCCATACGTACTAGTACTCCATTCTTGATTAAGAACCAAGATTTAAGATTCGTGTCATAGTTTGAATTATCATCTTTAACTAGGAGAAAGAATTTTTTTAATGAAGTATCATTTTGTTAAAGTTTGATAAAAGACTCTCGGGAAATCACGGAGTGATCATCCTGGTTATGTACTTCATTAACTTCGGTAGATGGAGTCTGAGAAATATTTTGAGCTTGAGCTCTTGTAGTGACTGCATTAGCAGCCTGAATGTTTTGCTTCTCCCAGATAGCAATCTGTTGCGGGGTACACTCTTTAACTCCGTGTATACGTCCGACGATAAGGTCCGCAATAGGATTCGGGAGCATACATGCGTGGACATGTCCCGTAAAGAAGAGAGTGGTTATGTGGATGATAGCAGTCGGAAATTTTTCAAGTGTCCCACCAAATGTCACACATTTCACCACATTTCCAGTGGCATAGGAAGGATCTATGAGAGACTGTTTAACCCCTACAGTTGTGCATCCAGAATCAAAGGGAACTGAGACTGGATCATTATTCACCAAACCCTTATGTAGAATAGGAGACCCTCTTCCGTAGTGCGCAACTGCGGCAGGAAGAGCGGGTAGAGGATGACCGCAACTCAAGGTAGTTATAGCTGTAGGCTGGAACAAAGTTGCGCACTCTCGGCACTGAGATGCTCTCTCAAAATCGAAAGCAGAGCAAGCAATATTGGTAGAGGCGCTATTATTATTGTTACCTTGATTATTAACACCCTGGGATTCTTGCTGAGCAAAGTTAGCATAGCGATAAGATCTATCATTTGAAGATCTACCGTCGTAGTGCGATCTCTCGCGACTATTATCTCTGGTGGAAGCATTGCTATTTGTTCTATTGAAACTATTGTTCTGATTTGAACCCCAGTTTGTATTGTCGCGATTGCTATTTCCTCTTTGATCAGAATATCTATTAAAGGGGTTTTGTTGTTTGCGAGAAAAATTATTATAGGGTTGATAGTTTCTCTTATAGTTTTTCCTTCGAAAATTTCCATAATTGTTGGAACTAGAATGTTGAGACCGTTAAATTGCCTCCAGTTCCTTGAAGAAGAATCATTACGTGATGGACACCCTTGGTTCTGTCCAAAATTACGATTATCCCTCCTATCAAAATTACGCTGAGGTATTTGAAATTTGCGTCGAAAATTAGGACGATATGGTGTTGCTGAAGCCACTGGTAAACCTTCTTCGCTTTTAGAATTGCTAACCGTTACATTTGGATGTGCCGTGACATATTGGCGACAGTATTGTTCCATTTCTTTCAAATAGGTGGCTTTTGCTCATGTAGAAAGGAAAGAAAAGTTTTTTTAACTGACGACATGACTTTGTAACGCAGCAATAAGTCCATAAGAGCTTCATATGTGAGTTCAGTTTTTGAAAGTTCAATCCAACGTGAAAACGTAAGGCGAATATTTGATATAAAGTCTGAAAAATCTGTCCCTGTCTCTTGCAACAGAGTCTTAAAGCGCAGACGATAACCTTCTTCATCCAGTTGGTATTTTTTTAATAAGGCTACTCTGACAACATCATAGTTATTTTTGTCAGGACCTTCTAACATACTTATAGTATTCAAAGCTTCACCCTTAAGTATCTTCATAAGTTGCTCACAATATCCTGACTTGTCTATCTTATGAGATTCGCATGAAAGTTCAAATCTATTTAGATAGAATGAGATATCGTCGCTGGCAGGGTTGAAAGCAGGTAATTTAATATCATAAGGTTTAGTATTTGCCTTATTAGAAGTTGTTTGATTGTTTGTTTCATTTTGAGTATTACCCATATTCACTACCTTTATTTACTCCAGCTCCATAGCTGCTAATTTTTGTTTGTGGAGTCTTTGGTTTTCTCCAGCTTGCATCTGAAGCTTCTTTTCCTCCATTTGCATTTGCATTTTTTTATCTTCAGCCTCCAATTTTTGTTTTCTCTCTTCAGCTTCTAACTTCTGTTTTTCCATCTCCATTTTTTGTTTTTCAGCCTCCATTTGCATTTGGATTTTTCTATCTTCGGCTTCTCTTTGCTGTTGAATTTTTTTCTCTTCAGCTTCTAATTTTTGTTTTTCCATTTCCATTTGGATTTTTCTGTCATCTGCCTGCATCTGCAATCTCCTATCTTCAGCTTCCATTTTCTGTTTTTCAACTTCCATTTTCTGTCTCTTTTCTTCAGCTTTCTGCGCCTTGGCATATTCCGCAAGTGCAAATTCTTCTAATTTCTCCTCAGTCTTGCCAAGGGATTTCCCTTGAGCAATGAAATAATCAAAAGTAGAAATTATGTCTAATTATATGAGACATAACCTGTGTAAATATATTATATGAGAAACTCACTTTAGTGGGTGACAATTCTTTGCCCAAGAACTTGTATAATTACTTTACTTATCAATAATATAATTAATCACCTATATATTTATTGTGCATTATAATCTTGACAGTGTATGACACAATGAATAATATAAACAAGAAAGACAAAGACAAACTATCAAGAACAAACGACAACGTTCGCAGGAATCAAATAAAGGAAAAAGCAGAAATAAAGTGAAAAATATTGCAAAATTTGCAACGACAGCTGCGAATAGAACAATGAGACAATGACGACACAGTGTATAAACGAAAAGTTGTAAAGAAATAAACGATAGGAAGGTGAGGCGGACAAATACAAACAAATTAATGCACAACTAAAGAATAGAGAAAATATAACAAATACAACAATGAGACATCTCGGCACAACTAAACAATATTATCAAAGACTGAATTCGACGTAAACAGAGTCTTCCCAAGAATATAACAAGGGATTTTTTACGCTACGAACTCAGACAACAAGAACGCTTTCGTAGGCCCTCGGTGAAGTGGGATATATCCTACGAAAGTCTCCACCCAACCTGCCCGCTGAGATAGAACATATATAACATAGAAACAAGGAATATAAATGGCTTATGTGTTGAGGAAAGCATAATTACCAACACAGAGACATAGTTTACAACTACAAACAGCCACTTATCTTAAACTGGCAAAACATTCCTGGTCTGCAGAATAGCAGCAATGATGTTCATATAATACAGAGTCCACAGAACAGAGGATCGACCGCTGAAGGGGTACAGGAACTCTGTGACTCAAGGAACAGGTATATCCAACCACTCAGACCATTGACATGTTGAACTTGCTTCGCAGAAAATCCGAACTGGCAACACTGCAACTCGAATTGGATAACTTGTGCACAAAATTTGATACTGTGAACACTGTAAGTTCTGTTGGATTTCCGCATAGGAAACAAGGAATGGATTCCCCTGTAGTAAGGGTGAGAGACTTCCGGGCAACGCCGGAGTCTTTCAGTTAATAAAGTCCACTAATGTTGATCTTAATAACATCACTGTTAACAGCCCCATCGAGCTGGCCAACCACTGTAGAGGTGTGTGTAGAAGTCAGTGTAGAAGTATATATATATATATATATATATATATATATATATATATATATATATATATATATATATATATATAGTTGCGATAAGTGGTGTCAGATGACAATAATTAATGTTGTATTCTTGATGACATCAGCAAACGTTGGACATCATCAGGATGGATGTAGATGGGCTATATTACATGCGCTGTTAGAAGCGAACAGCATAGTCAGGCTTACAGATGGCCGACATGGTGTGTGGGTGTATAGACAAGTCAATGGACGCGAATGCGTGTAGTCCTAAGATATTACAATGATGGTCACACACACCAAAAGTACATATAATATTCAGGAAATATTGAGACGGCTGTGGTACAGTTGGTTACGATTTATTACTTCACAGTAACAAGGACATCACTGATACACTGTCAATACGAAACGGTTTAAGCACATCATGTAAATCACAATAGTTCAATACATCCAATAGATCAATGACTCTTCTAAGCAAACTGCCGGCATTGCAGTGATAATAATATCTCAATGGCTCATCTAAGCAAACTGAAGGTATTGCAGTATCATAATATCTCAATGGCTCCTCTAAGCAAACTGCAGGCATCGCAGTATCATAATATCTCAATGGCTCCTCTAAGCAAACTGCAGGTATCGCAGTATCATAATATCTCAATTGCTCCTCTAAGCAAACTGCAGGTATCGCAGTATAATAATATCTCAATGGCTCCTCTAAGCAAACTGCAGGTATCGCAGTATCATAATATCTCAATGGCTCCTCTAAGCAAACTGCAGGTATCGCAGTATCATAATATCTCAATGGCTCCTCTAAGCAAACTGCAGGTATCGCAGTATAATAATATAAATGTTCTCTTTACCTTCTTTGATAACAATAGGAATACGCCGATATAAGTCCCTGGCGTCAAATAATATAAATGTTCTATTTACCTTCTCTGATAACATCAGGAATAAGCCACATAAATATAAGCCATCAATCCTCGGCTTTACAAATATATATCAAGGGGAACCTCCAACATTTTAATCTCGCAAAACTATCTTCCCCGTACACACAGTCAGAAAAACATGGCGGAGCTCCTTCCCGGCCAAAACCCAGGGACGACTGCCACGGGATTTGCCGTAACTCAGTCCCGCTCAACAATCACGCATGCGTGGATAACCGCGAGACGAGAGTTGA
>JAMPIV010012289.1:0-124340 GCA_024509875.1 Oreohelix idahoensis | reverse complement strand
CCTCCCATAGCACAAACTTAAAATAAAGAAATAATACAGCTGGCCAAAACAACTAACAATCTGCTAACAAAATACGACATCAGAGTCACTCTCTAGCGGATACCATGGGACACAGACATACCAACGATAAAGCAGACAGACTAGCAAAACATGGCAAGCATAGTTCAAACAGATACTCCAGCCAACATGCAGACAGCTAAACGAATACACCAAAACAACTTCAAAGAGGAATGACTGAACCGATGTGTAAATGGATCTACTGGACGTGCCTTGTAAAAAGAAATGGCCCATCCCACATATTAATAACCTACTACAAGTGGAGCAGAGCTTCCAACTAAGAACAGAACACACCAGACTCAACAATCACTTAAACAAATTAAACCCCACACATGAGCCTAACTGCCACAACTGTACCCATCCGTATATGAGACAGTTCAGCATGTGCTACACTCACTTGCCCAGGACTTTCCACAGAAAGAAGAAAGCTATTGCCGGGCTCCCCAACAAACACAAGCACTCTATACAGCACCACTCAACTTCTACAGAACACTTCAACTTGGCATTGACAGCTAAAGAGCGACCCTAGTTAATCAACAACAATAATCCCCCCACCCCCACAGCAGTGTCTACTATGAGACTACCTTTACCTTTGTTTTTGTTATAATTGTAACATGGGACAAATAATAACATATTCCTTATTGTTATTGTTAATCAGAATCAACCTCGCTGCACTCCGGGCAAACCCATAGGTGCTCAGGTCTCCCTCAGCAAATGTCAAAGAGTATGAATGCTAATTGTACCCTGTAGCACGCTGGTTGTACATACGACATATATTCCTTATTACTATATACTATACTAGTGTAAAAGCCTGTCATAAGACGGGAATTAAATTCAAAAGCACCAATACCTAACGGCCATTTTACTTATTCAAAAGTATTTTAAAAAGCCACTCTGCATCACCACATTACACGAACTATGTATCAGCAGCAAGGATCCCAATGTGTGCATACGGGATCACACATTCTATAAATATTTTTGTGCACACCGTCATTTGTGCATTCTTCTTTCGTATGTGTTACTATTTTCGGGAGAGTACATATAAGGGAAACAATACAATTAATGTCTAACTTTTAACCATAGTTGCATCCCTTAGCGTTACTGACAGACAAAGCTGAGATTTGATATATATTGATACTATGCCTCGTGTAGTAGACAAAGAAAGAATATGACTACTACACCCTCAGGCAAGTCGTAAAAGTTGATTAATATGAGGTTGTGTATGTGGCTGGCAACCTCATTATGTAAAATAAATGACTACAGAAACAATCACTGCAACAGCACATGAATGCCTTTAGTATGAACTTCCTATAAGGGCAATATGCTGCAGTGGTGGCTCCATAAGGAGTGATAGAGGAAAGTGATGATGAGAATTGTGACAAAATGACTCCACAGAATTTCAGTCTTAAAAATTACAAAAGGGGGAATAATCTGAACATTATCAGAAGTGAGCAATAGTGGTTAACATTATGGTTGCATAGTGATAAATCCTGATAAGATGAACGTTCACACCACTTGAGTGTAACAAGCTGGTTACTTAATCATTCATGTCACAGCATACAGCAGCATTTTGGTCTTCAAATTCTTACACCACCTGTTGCACGTGAATGACGTGTGACGTATGTATACTATCACTCACTATACACAAACTGAAAAACATTACACAATCTTGGTAAATCTTTTTTTTTTTTTAAATTAACAAACATTCACACCTTCAGACACACATAATAAAACAAACTAAACCATAGCCACAGATATTTACTGAATAATAAATTAAGCCCCATAGAGTATGACTTCCCCACAAATTTATAAACTACCGTTAATGAAGTACAGGAGAACTCCGATTACTCAAACTAATTTATCTGAATTGTCAATTAACCAAATTACTACAAACAAGGAAAGTGCGTATGGTCTGTGACATAAGTACCCCTCCTCTCGCAAGTCAGTCTACATGGTTGTTTTTCATGTCCATTCCAGTCTGTTCCCAGCTGTAGTGTAGTCAGTTTGGTGTTGAGTTTCGTTTTCAAACCCATTCTAATTTTCATGGATGCTACAAACGTTCTAGGCCACAATTACTGACATTAAAAAGAACAGTGAGTCAATTCTTCAGTTCATTTCTGTATTAGAAAATGAAGATGGTTGCATTAACAACAACAACAAAATAAAAAGGGTGACTATGACAAAGTAGAAAACATGAATATAAAAAAAAGTTTATATGAAAAAATATCAGCCTGGTAGCCCATTTCAGGACCAATTTTATGTAAGTAAATTCTAATGTTTAATAAAGACTCATTAATTAAATATTTTTCATGAAGAAGACTGTCTTTTAAAATCTTTCATCCAATTATCTGAAATTTCGATGATCCAAACAACCCTTGTCATAAATTTATTAGAATAATCGGAGTTCAAATGTGTGTAAGTATTTAACAAAATATAAATACATTTAAACATGTAATATAAAGGATTTCTGTTACATAATAAACACAAAACTGCTTTTGTACATAAGACATAATTGTTTCAAATAAACAAATATAAAGTTATGAATACAGTGGAGTTATTTTAAGTTATATACATTCAAGGACTTATCCATTTGCTGAGGAACCATAAAGTCCTCAGCAGAATTATGACTGACAGCACATTTCCTGGCATATAACTAACATTAACTAGAAATTGCTTATTCTTTCTATTGGTGGAGGCCAGAGATGTTTTTTCAACAACAAAAAATATAAATACTGATTTGTTTTCATTTTCATATAAGTATGGACAGGCATTAAACAAAATACTATGCAGCATAAAAAGGACATATTCAAGAGGGAGCAACTATTAAAAATGTAATGATAGTTTTAGTTAATTGATGCTGTCAGTATGTACAGCAAATTTCAAGGCTTAGAAAACACAGCGCTCAAGCAGCCCTTAATTTATGACAGACATCACCAAAAACTGATGCTTATGCAAGCGAATCATGCTATCCTCCCGGCCATCTAGGCATCACCAAATAATAATGCTTATGCAAGCGAATCACACTATCCTCCCGGCCATCTAGGCATCACCAAATAATAATGCTTATGCAAGCGAATCACGCTATCCTCCCGGCCATCTAGGCATCACCAAAACATGATGCTTATGCAAGCGAATCACACTATCCTCCCGGCCATCTAAGCATCCACCACAGGCCTCGGGTTTTCCTTCCTTATGTGTTATAAATGTTTATACAATACCAAAAACCTACCCTCTGTTCTATACTTACGGTTCTTGTTTTTCTTTTGTCTAGTGTTCTACTTCTTTATTTCTTACGAGTGCCTGAAAACATACCTTTATGTTTGTCTAATATTTGTTTACAGGCCTCGGGTTTCCCTTCCTTATGTGTTATCATTGTCTCCAGCCAGCTAGCATTTGTCTTAACTGTTCTCTTCTACATAATATCGACAACTTGGTTTTTCTGTTAACATATTGAAATAATAAGACTTCCTCACCCTCAGGCATGTTGTACATGATGTCTAATATGATGTGGTACATGAGGCTGGCAACCTCTGTATGTACCTAAAACAAACTGCCACAGAAACAGTTGCTGCAGGAGCATTTGTGCAGACTTTCTACAACTGGACCAGAGCCAGTGGTGGCCCATGCTTCATAAGGAGTGCAAAGGACGATGATGATCAGTGTAAAAAATATGAAGGAATTTCTTGCCATTCCAGGATAATTATAGCTACAGTTGTATTTATCAAGCTTTATTTTTTTTATTCTACTTTCTGTATTTAAGACTCTCTTTACTCAGTCTGGGAGCTGCGGTAGCATAGTGGTTAGTGCTCTGGCTTCCTAGCTCAGTAGTCTATGGTTCGATCCCCAGATGATGTGGGATTTTTTTAGGCCGCAAACGGCTCCTGGGTCGACCCAGTCCCAATTGGGTACCAGAGCAACTTCTGGGAAGGTTAAGGCGGCCGGCATGATGCTGACCACATCACCCCTAGTGTGCCGATGGTCAAGAAAATATGGGCTTAACACCATATTCCCAATATGCCTCATTGGGCTTGTGATGGTATCCTTTATCTTTACTCAGTCTATTCAGTATATCCTCTTCTGATAGTATAATTTAACCCCTCTGATATGCATGGAGGCATATACGGGTGGCCCAAAAAAAGTGAGAACATCTCGTAGCAAAGGGTTATTTAATATAATTGAATTAATATAATGTTTTGTCATTTACAGTTGTATGCCAAGTAATTATGCTAATCGGAAAACATGTTCAATGTGTTCCCACTGCTTCTCAACGACTTTTTGTAAGCGTTGGCGCCACTCGTTTATGCTTCCGTCAATAAAGCGCTGCCCTA
Source organism: Oreohelix idahoensis (assembly GCA_024509875.1). Taxonomy (NCBI): domain Eukaryota; kingdom Metazoa; phylum Mollusca; class Gastropoda; order Stylommatophora; family Oreohelicidae; genus Oreohelix; species Oreohelix idahoensis. Next base: position 119,955 of record JAMPIV010012289.1, on the reverse strand, counting down.
GATTTCTCCATTCCTCGATTATTGCCAACTTGAGCTGCTCAACTGTGGTAAATTTTAGCCGACGGTAGACTTTTTCTTGCAATGCACCCCATATGGCATAATCGACAGGGTTTAAATCAGGACTGTGCGGTGGCCACATGTTTGGCTCGATAAAGGTAACATTCTCCTGATGAAGAAAGTTTATCGTATTTCTGGCTGTGTGTGATGGAGCTCCATCATGCTGTAATGTCCAGTTATGGCGACCACATGTCGCTTGAATGTCAGGCAGCAAACCTCATCTGAGAACATGTTCACAATAGTATTCACTGTTTACTTTGGCGCCTGGTTCAACGAACACAACACTAGTTTTCCCCATTCGAGACACATCAACTGATACCATGATACTGCGGCTGAAATGTTCACGTTCTCGTATAAGTTTCCTTTCTGGAACTTGCTTTTTCTTTGTTTCAACTGAATAAACACGATCATTTTGAGAATTAACTTGAGTGGCAATGGTGAATGTCTTTTCGTCAGTAAACCAAATGCTTCATACACATCTCTCATTAGGAAACCGTTCAAGTAGCTGCTGACTGCGTTGCAAACGTTTCAATGTGCAATTTTCGTTGAGCGTCTGCCCGATCAAACGCTTGTACATTTTAAGTTGTAAATCTTACTTTACAATACGTTGCACCGACGACCGTGGTATACCCATTTCTCTTTCAATTTCCCGCGGACTTTTGTGACTGTGAGGATAATCATCTTGACTGCAGATCAGCTCACTCACCCGCTCAATGTTCTGTCATGTTCTAGCAGACTTTGGCCGACCACTTCCGGGTTTATGTTCTGTTGTACCGTCGTTGTCAATTTTTTTAATAACGCGACTGACACTAGCTATGCTCCAGGCTTTGTTTGGAAACTCATTTATCATTCACCTAGCACCCCATTGTTTTTCAATTCACAAATTTTTAATCAGAATACGGTCTTCTGCTGCGATTTTTGTCATTCTGGTTAAAATATTTTCAAAACACGAAGAAGTTGACGATAGGCAAATTAAAAATCAAAGATGGCGACCTGAAATTGTCGTAATAATAACGTCATATAGTTAAATAGCTAAGTAAGTAAATCAGTAAACTATTTAAGCTATTATGGATACAGTTAAACAAATTTTGATGTAATTATATTACATTGTACGAGATGTTCTCACTCTTTTTGGGCCACCCTGTATGTAGTCATCCTTATATGACCACCAGCTACGCACAATGCTATAATATACAAATGTGGAAGTGAACCTCTGTCTGTGAGGCTAATAACACCCTCACTGACTCTTGAAGTTATCCACACTTCCAGGGATTCCCGCTGTGGTGAAACTTGTTGAGAACCCATCATTGCACACTAAGCTTGGAGGAGTCACTTGAGCCCCAGACGTAACTCTTTGGCTTTGACCTGGTTGACTGCATGCAGGAGGAATGCACTATGGACCCAGTGAGAGGCAGGGAGAGCTGAGAAGTGGCTCTGTGCAGGACGTGTCAATTCCTTGGGAGAGCCAGAACCAGAGCACAGCAGTTTAGCTCTGCATAGTTGAAGAGCCATCTTGGATGGCGGGGAATGCACAGTTTGCCATGCTCTTCTTCCTCCTAGCTTGGGACCAGATGTGATGATCCTTTAAATGCAAGACAAGCCGGAGAAATAGGAGCTGATGACTTCAGCACAACATGTTTTGGAATGTCAGAAAAGCCACAGAAAAAGCCTAGATCTACAGTCTACATAATACCAATGTGTCTTTAACTTGGTATTGGCTGTAAAAGAGTGAGCAGCTCAGCAGCCCTAGTTCAACAACAACCTCTCTGATGGCAAATTTCTGTTTCCTTTATTAATTCTATTTTGGTTGTAATACTGAGTGATAACTCTACTTTAACTGGATTTACTATAATGCCACATTTTTTTTAGTTCTTTTGTTTTCCCTGTTGGTCATTGTTAAGTACTGTTCTATATTACGTTTTCTTGATCTTTGCTACTAATCTTTTGTCAATAACCTTCAACAGGATATTTATGACTTCATCATTAGATAATGCTCCGTAGTGCACTTTTCACCAGACTTCTGAGTTATTTCAATTTTTGTTATTGTTGGATTATTATGATATATCTTCTTCTTCTTCCATCCTTAGCCATCAACCGGCAAAGCAGTATGTGGCCAGTACGCCTAGTGGCGTCTTAGGGCAACAACAAATTGATCGATCTATCGCTGTTTCCACCACGCCTAGTGGCGTCTTTGTGGAACAAAAACAGACCAAACAATCTATCATTGTTTCCGTAATCAGATTGGTTGGCAAGCAGGTGATCAGCCCACTGTGCGAAGTTTTTACGGGATGGGGTAAACAGCCCCATGCCCATACCCTCCTTAGTCGCTTTTTACGACATGTGTGGTAGGGTGCAGTGTTACTATTCTTTGCTCCCCTTTCGGGCCCCGGTAACACACGGGTGATCATGATATATGGTTCCTTTTAAATCCTGATTTTTATTTTGCTTGTTGATTATGTCACTGTTGTTGATGATGTCTCCATTTTCCTCTAGTGCCTTGCTGTGTCGTACTCCTCTGTTTCTGGCCTCCTGTTAAGTTGTTTCTTCATGACATTGTTTTATTTCTTATATTTTACTTTTCTTTGTATATTGTTTTATATTTCTGTGTTTTTAACTTATATCATACTATCCCATGTTATCTGGGTCTCATTGATTGTCCACTCTATTTAATATTTGTTGATCAGCTGGTTAGTTCTTGTTTCAGTTATAACAGTTCAATTATTCCCAACAGTGCTTTTTAATTATTTTCTCCTTACTGCATTTTCGGTTTGCTTTAGTGTTCTAATATATAAGTATGTCCTTTTTTTCCCCATCTTTTCTGACCTTTTCCTCACCGAAATTCCTTTGTAGTGCAATTGGCAAAATGCTCGTCATGTTTCTATTTTGGTTCATATTGATTTTGCGCCATTTTTGAATATTCCTCAAGACCCCCCCCCCCCTAGTCATTCCATCATTGTTGGAAATAATATTCACTGCCATCTGTTGTTCCATCCTGTTTAGCTTTCTCCAGGTTTAGAATATTATCCATATTCACTTTAGTTGGAAACTATGCCCTCTTTATTTTTTGACTAAAAGTCCATTTTATCCCTCCTTCTTCTTTCATCACTTTGATTATCATTTATCTTTTTCTTTGTTTTCCACCATTCCTGTCCATTCCCTCAACAACACTATGATCTAGTTCTAGTAACTGTAAGTACTATAGTAACATTTACAAGACGCCGCTTCCAGTAAAGAAAAGTATCTCTAAATATAAAAAGATAACAACCCAAATAACTTCACTTAAAATACAAGATATAAGAATGAAAGAAAACAAAATTACAAACTGAGAAACTGTCAAAATCTAAATGGCATCCCTAACCTTTAAAACACAAAAAGGCACTAAAACACAACGCATTATTCCTTTTTAAAAACATCAAATGGATCAACAAAATTTGTAATAAACTCTGAAGCATTACCAATAAGTCTTCTTCTTTGATCCTTAGCCGCCGACCGTCAAAGCAGTCAGTGGCCATCACGCCTAGTGGCGTCTTGTAGGGCAACAACAAATTGATTCCACTTTGCTCGGTCGGTGGCCATCCTTCGTACAGTGCCCCAACTCTGGTTCATTTTTGCATCTCAGCCTCCACAGTCCTCCGCCAGGTTGTTTTTGGTCGGCCTCTCTTTCGTTTTCCTTCAGGGGTCCAAAGCATAGCTGTTCTTGTGATGGCATCGGGGTCTCTTCTGAGGACATGGCCAACCCAGCTCCAGCGTCTGCCAGCTATGATGGTGCACATGTCCTCTTGCTTGCTCCGAGTAAGCAGATCTTGGTTGAAGATGGTATTCGGCCAAAAGATTCGGTGAATTTTTCTTAGGCATGTTGTGTGACAAGAGGACAATTTCGACATTTCCTTCTCTGTAACTCTCCAGCATTCTGCACTATAGAGAAGCACAGAAAGCACACAGCTCTGATATAATCTTAATTTTACCAATAAGTACAAGAATTAAAATACAAAAATATAAATATCCTCACAGACAATATGCCGTTCCTGACTGTTAAAACAGAGATTTTCATGATTACATAATGTAGCATAAATAAAAACAGTGTAACTTAGATATCTAACATGTTTATGAATCTAGTAATTAGTTGCAGCTTACATAACAAAAAATAAACAACTTCCCTGCCGACTGAAATGCCTTATAAAATCTCCATGTAATCTGGTTGGATTTGTATCTAGCAGGAACAAGGGAAGTAAACATCTGCCATAAAGTGCACATATCAAATTTTGTATTTCAAAACAGGCACGCAAGATCTAGTATCACATGTAACAGAACATTTTGTTCATTTTTATTAGTTATATATTTTTTAAATATATATATATATGCAAATCCTACATAAAGTGTTGAGTTAAATTTAAGTTGTATATGTTATGTGATGAGCATCCGATATGGCCAGAGAACTTTTCTCTCATGACACTGTTATCGGGTTCCCGGGTCAAAACCTGAAAGTATCACACTCCAATCTACACATCTGTAAATGGGTACCAGACTGCTCTTGAGTTTGAAAAGGCAAATGAAGCGAGGAAGGGAACAGGTCAACCCACCTCGTTAAGAAAATATGCTGGATCTAGTAATGTGAAGTCTCTAACACTTCATTCCCCTAAGACAGTTTCATCTATGGGACTACCGTCACCTGTTAATATGTTTGATAAAAATGAAAAATTTCATCGACAAAGATGACATTGTGACTACTGTTGCTAGAGTTAATTAAAATTAATACCGTATTACATGTTTTGTCCATGAGAATGGTTGTAATTTCCCCACTCCTGACTTAGTGCAACAGTAAAGAACATATCACACTTCATAACACTCTCATCATTGTACTCAGAAGACAAGCAAATAGTACACAATGTTTAAACTGTAACATCTATAGTAAGGATTTCACAAGTGATAATGGTCATAAAATAAATAAAGAATAATGTACGTTAAAAACTCAACGGGCTGATCACCCGTTTGCCAGCCACTTTGATTACGGAAACGACAAACGGATTGATTTGTCGTTGCCCTAAAGACGCCATTAGGCGTAATGGCCACTGACTGCTTTGCCGGTCGTTGGCTAAGGATGGAAGAAGAAGAAGAAGTATGTTAAAAACTTTGTAGGAGCAAATATAATGTAGCAAGATATAGGATTCTGCAGCAGGATTAGCTTAATTACTGTTTTTTTAATTTCTGAGAGTAATTTACAGAGTTCGATAATGGTTGAAGATAAGCTGAAAACAAATCTAATGTTGTTAGTCCTGGCAATGATATAATGATCTCCTTCATCTTTGTTAATTTTACTTGTGAATAAAGGAAATGCTGCGCACTTCTTCCATCATCTAACCACTGATCTTTCTCACATCTTTTGTGTGTCTATTATTATTCTTTTTGTATTGTTCACATAATTGTGTAGTCTCTGCTGCTTCTGAAGTTATTCTACTTGCCTTTTCATGCATGTTTGTTGTTTCCATGGTAACATAGGTTACCAGCAAAATTCATATCATTTAGCTGTCTGTCAAATATTCATTAGTCTTGTTTTTCCTACCCTGTTTTTCTTTATACCATTCACGTAGTCCAATAATTATGAGGAAGATCACTGGCAAGAGCACATATCTTGCCCTGCACTGTTCTCTAAAAAGTCGTTACGTGGACAAAACTTTGTGGCTGTGTGGCCTACTACGCCACCCTTAGGATAGAAAGTACTTTAGCAAGTCAGATACACTATGTACTTGTATAGGCTAGCTAGTACTCGCACTAGTCACAAACTAATGACATCATTTGTCATGGTACTCATGAGTCCATGATGTCATTAAATCTTGTGTGGATTTTCATACAAGATAAACTGGAAAGTCCATAAACTGGGACTATGATTGGTCAACGTCCCTTGGTAATAATAAATTTGGTAGAGAGATTTTGTAGTTAGTTAGTTTTGAGATTAAATTAACTGACTGTTAACCAAAAGACCAATCATTAGTTAGTTTTCCGGTCAACGATTGAAAAGGATAACATCCGCCCAAGCTGAGATCCCAAGAAGTCGATGAACAGAAGTAGATTTTATACTGGACCCAGAGAGCATATTGTATGTTCCAATATGTATTGCTTTTCAACAAATCTACAGTTGAAATAAACATCTTTTATATGATTTTGACATGGGAGCCGCACTGGTGTAATGGCTTCGGCGTTGTACTGGCGACCAGGTGTTCATGGTTCAAACCCGGGCGTCGGCGTTTGAAGAAATGTTTACGGCCGGAAATTTGACTGAATAGCCTGAACGGCTCCTGTGATAAACCCTCTGTGGATGGGAAGGAGCGAAGCTCCTGACCGGGTTGGAAGGAAAGTCCTCAGGTTCCCCAGCCTCGCAATGACATGTCATTGGGCCAAAGGGGCTGAAAGCCCAAGTGCCGCTGGTTAAGAAAAAAAAAAAAAAAAAAAAATATGATTTTGACTGAATTGAGATCTATACTGGAAGCGAAAAAAAACTAAAGTAAGACAGTTGTATTTTGATGAAACCTTAAATTAACTAACGGCCATCAAAGTTCACTACCTACCACCACTATCACGATCCACTGCTACATAATATTAATTATTTGGTGCCGTGACCTTTCACACACCAGAGATTCTCATTTTTGGTGTGGTACTACAGCTTATGCATGATAGATCCAAACCTACACCATCAGTTTGAAAATCAAATACAACTGCTCCAACAACAAAATCAGTTGTTACAATAGCAGATACATGACATGCAACAACAGTGTGCGTTAAGTAAACCATTGCCAGATAGCGCTGAAGTTCCTAATTGTTCTCTACAAGCTATTGCTACCACCCTTAGCTTGGTTACTCAGAGTGCAAATCTGCACAACATCACCAACATTGTTAAGCCTTTTTATGGCGATCCGTCCACTTTTCGGCAGTGGTTACGTGATATTGAGAAATTTTCTTCATTGATTCCGTCAGCCACTGATGCCGATCTCAAACGTGTTGCTTTCTTATCATCTCAGTCACTTGTCACTGACTATCTACGTCGCCGTGCACAGTTATTTCCAGACGAGACCTTCGCCTCTCTACAAAAGGAGCGCATCTGCCGTTACTCTTCCGTTAAGGATCACCAACATGCTTGGACTTTGCTTCGCGGACTCCATCAGGACCGTCACGAGTCGGTTCAGTTTTTTGCCGATAGGTTGTTAAACCTAGCTGAAGATGCTTTAGTGGAACCTTCCTCTGCGTCTACTGATACGGAAAACCAACTTGTTGGCATTTTTATAGATGGTCTCCAGTCAGATGCGCTGAAACTTCATTTAATAAGGAAAGACCCACAGACAATCCTTGATGCCATTCAACTAGCAATAAATGAAGACAATGTGTAGAAACGGTTTGCAAATAGACTTGGGCGTGAACCTCGTGCACACGATCACACAGATGAAGAGCCAATGGACGTCAGTCATTACCGTCAGTCTTGGCAGCAACCATCCATGTTACAGCCATGCGATACTCCTTTGCCGGGATCTTATCGCCAACAGTTTGGTCAGCGCACTCAACACCGACGTCACCCATCTGCTCTACAAGTTCAACAAGTAGCTCCAGTCATTTGCTACTTTTGTGGTTTGGCCGGACATACATCAAAAAGTTGTTCACAACCTAAGGTCCCGTACAGTCCACAGATTCAACGTACTCCCGGAGAAAAACCTTTAGTAGACGATACCGTTCTAGTTCCACCCCTGAAGATGATATGCCCCTACCGGAACTGGATGCACGTGTCCGTTTTCGTGCAGCTAGATTGGCTCCTGCTTCTAGTGCGTTCCCCCCGTTCATCCGGTACCCGCCCCCACCATGGATCTGCATGATCATGCGGTCGCTCCCTCCTCAGCTGATGCTACGACACATACCTCTCCTCTGTACACCTCTTTTCTAACCCTGCTCTTACTTCTGCTGATTGGTTTCTTTCCCCTACTTCTCATGTCGATACCGCCCTCTCTTCCGTGTCTTCTGACATGGAATCTGATATTCCTTCACACCCTACTCGTTTTCCCACCAAACGGCACCACTCTCCTTCCTCTGGCGATTCTGCTCCCCTTCCCAAATACCTCCTTCAGCCCACTGCTCATGTCCGTCCCCGTTTTTCATGTCTCCCACGACTTCGTCAGTCCCATCTGACTCCTCTTCCACCCCCTCCTGCAAAGTTCTGTACATCCCGTATTCCAGTTCGCGTTCCACTGCCCTCCCCGCATCCTGCTTTTAGATCCCATCATTATGTTTCATCCCCTCCTGTGGTCAATGACATTCGTCTTCCTCGACGCAAACAGAAAGACATATTACCTCCGCCTCGATTGTTGTGTGATGCTAATACGTCATCACCCACGACCATTGCACTCCTTGATTCCCTCAACCGTTTACTCCAGACATTGACAACTTGAACTGTTGCCTCCTTCCAGATGTTATATCGAATTCTTTAATGTTTCAAGCTCCTTGCAGCGGTCATCTCTAATACATATGGAGCCATGATTCTTCCTTCCTCCACTCACGCATATTTGGTCTACACTCCGCATGATGAACTGACCAATCCCTACACCTCTCGTGTGAACGTTTCGTATGCTACCTCCATGTCTTATCATTGTGATTTCTTCCTGATGCTAATCATTCAGCCAGTATGGACATGTTTGAAGACTCCTCTTTTCCCGATTCACGTTTCCTCCGGCATGTTGCTGCTCTACTTGAACCGTCCACAGACTTTATTGATTCTCCTAGTACCTGGACCGTGACGCTTATAACATTCCTCAGGCCGCTGAAGATGGTGATACACCTACTCAGCATTTTTTTTAATGAGTAAAGATTTTATTACTTTTTTTTTTCATTTCCCATGCCCCTCGTGTGGATATCATCCATGTCTTGATGATTCCATTTTTGTTTCCATGTTTCACTACTTTCCATTTCATCTGCCACTAATATTGGTTTTTTTTTTACATGCAAGTCGTAGTCACACATTGCATGCCTTTATGATTGTTCCTCTTGTTCGAGTTTTCGGTTATTTAACCCGAATTATTACAGAAATGTTTAAATCGGTTACCCATCTCCATTACATAGTTACTTATCCATGCCCATTCATGACCATCCCCATTGACTTTATTTTATGTTCATGCCCATTTATTGCTATTAGTTTACGATATTTTCATGATTTACTTAATGTTTTGCCTTTTGTATTACCACCGAGTTTTGTGGTTTATTTTCATTATGACGGCCATGTTGTACATCCGCCATTTTGGGCGTCCGCCATATTTTATGGGCACCCGCCATTTTTTTGTTCTTTCCCAGTTTTTCCTTTGCGACGTTAACTCGCTTCTCATGTTCTATCATGTTTTATAATTCACATATGTTTGAGAGATAATGATAACTATCAACCCATAAAAGCGGTTGGTTAGTTGGTTGAAAATTGTTCCATTACTGTTCTATTTTTCCCCATTATTAGTGCTAGTTGTCCCTTGACTATGTCCATCAGTCCCTATCCCTTCATAATTACTTCGTGAAATGTTCATGATATTGTTTCATCCATCATTCCCATCTATTGTTTGTTGTATTCCTTCCGACATGATTTTTTTGGTGGGATACATGAACCCCGATATTTTTAGGGATTAGTTATATTTTTAGGGACTAAAGTGTCTCCCTACGGGATACCCTTTGGTGGCCCCTGGGCGTATGTGGCCATGTGGCCTACTACGCCACCCTTAGGATAGAAAGTACTTTAGCAAGTCAGATACACTATGTACTTGTATATGCTAGCTAGTACTCGCACTAGTCACAAACTAATGACATCATTTGTCATGGTACTCATGAGTCCATGATGTCATTAAATCTTGTGTGGATTTTCATACAAGATAAACTGGAAAGTCCATAAACTGGGACTATGATTGGTCAACGTCCCTTGGTAATAATAAATTTGGTAGAGAGATTTTGTAGTTAGTTAGTTTTGAGATTAAATTAACTGACTGTTAACCAAAAGACCAATCATTAGTTAGTTTTCCGGTCAACGATTGAAAAGGATAACATCTGCCCAAGCTGAGATCCCAAGAAGTCGATGAACAGAAGTATATTTTATATTGGACCCAGAGAGCATATTGTATGTTCCAATATGTATTGCTTTTCAACAAATCTACAGTTGAAATAAACATCTTTTATATGATTTTGACTGAATTGAGATCTATACTGGAAGCGAAAGAAAACTAAAGTAAGACAGTTGTATTTTGATGAAACCTTAAATTAACTAACGGCCATCAAAGTTCACTACCTACCACCACTATCACGATCCACTGCCACAACTTTAAACAGCCTCTTGATAGAAATCTTGTATAATTTAATAAAAATTATGTCTGAAAAAAAATTACATATTTTTCACATGACTGTGGTCTATACTAGTGATTCTCAACCTATGGACCGCAACCAGAAATAGGAAACATTAGCGATGACAAGCATCCCTTCTGTTTCCTTTACTCAAAAGTTTCAAGTGACATGCCTTTGGCTGAATTCTTATAATACATTTTTAACTTTCCGATTTTGGTACATGGGTCGCCATGTGAAATTTAGGTTGTGGTTGTATAAAGACTGAGAACTACTGATCTATATTAGCAAAATGTTGTCAAAATCAACAGTTCTGCATAAAGATGCAACCCATTCATCTAACTGCCACAGACATTAGCCAGTGATGATTTTTTAGGGATGCTTCAGCCAACATTTATGGCAGTCCAATTGAGTTACTATATTTTGCCAACCTCAGCAAACCAACATGTCATTTCCACCTCTGATTGTGTTATATGCTTTGGTTTGGTTTGAAAGACCATCTTCATTGCATATGGACAACTCCATAAGTGCTCTGATCTCCTCTCTTAGATCATACAAGGAGGATCTCAGCAGAGTGCATAAACTCTGTAGCACCGGTAAGGATGCCAATTTGTGTATACAGGAATCACACATTCTATAAATATTTTTGTGGTGGGTAGGTTTCCCAATTTAAAAAAATTTGTTGCCACGGCAGTGGTCTTATGGCATACTCTTTATGGTTTCCAATTGCAGAGGGATTTTTAATGTGTGTATCTTGCATACTTTCTGACCTTCATCCGAGAAGGCTAGTCATCCGATCTCACTGCCCAGGAGATCAGGGGAGAGTATGACATCATTATGAACCACTGGTTCTGTAAAAAATTTCCATCAATTATATTCCCTGTGCTAGGAGTGAACCTGGAACCTTTAGAGTTAAAGACTGACGCCATACCTCTGAGCCACTCCGACTCCCATAAACTGAGTTATATGAAAATATCAGAAGTAAAATCGTACGTCTCTTACTGTTATATTTACTGTTTTATGTATAACCTAAAACTGGATGCTGTATTTCATTGTAAAACACTGCATAATCATCCATGAAATTCTTTCTCACCTCACAAGGTGAGCACAAATGCTGCTCCACATAATCATGACCATGAATACAAGCCTGTAGAAGTTCTTACCCTAAAAACTAAACCCACACAGCCACGACTCCCAATACAGCCCACAGAGCCAGAACCACAAAACATACAAAACTGCTGCAGTTACATAATGATCTGAGGGTCAGGTACTGACTCTCCTATAGATTTGTGTGGGAGAATTCTGCCTCCGTTGATGTAAAGCTCGTCTTTAACAATCACATCCTCACCTAGGACAGAAACATTCTCCATCCTCACCTGTGAAAGAAAATGATATATGAACTAGTGAAGTAGAACATACTTTTAACTCTACTAACCCATGAACTGCATTCATCACCTGGTAAGCTAGACTTCTTCTTCTTCTCTTCTTCCGTCCTTAGCCAACGACTGGCAAAGCAGTCAGTGGCCATTACGCCTAGTGGCGTCTTAAGGGCAACAGCGAATAGATTTTCTTTGCCGTTGTTCCCATCATGCCTAATGGCGTCTTTAGGGCAACGACAAATCAATCCGTTTGTCGTTGTTTCCGTAATCAAAGTGACTGGCAAACGGGTGATCAGCCCGTTGGTATGTAAGCTAGACTGACAATAGCAAAATGTTCTCATGTCTGCATTTTACATGATATATATATATTTTTTTAAATCGTATGCCAGCTATTACTCAAGGCGAAATCTCCGGTTAGTATGTCTAACCTGAGACTAATTTTACGTGAGTATCCCTTTTTCCTGTACGCTGACAGGTGTCCTCTCACCATTCAGGCAGATACTCGCCGTCTTCGGAGATACCGTACCCATTACAGCTGGGTCGGCTCAGGAGCCGTTCAGGTTATTCCAGTCCCTGGTCGACAACACTCCTTCAAATGTCTTCGCCAAGGCTCGAATTATTCCAGTCCAAGTCCTGGTCGACGACACACCTTCAAATGTCTTCGCCCGGCCTTTAACCTGGTATCTCCCGATCCGGTGTGGTAACCACTACACTAGCGCGGCTCCCTACATGATATAAAACAAACTTATTTACTGCATATAAGACTTAAAAGACAAAGAATGAATAGGACTACTGTACCCTTAAGCATGCCAGCAAGGTGACTAATATGAAGTTGTGCAGAAGACTGGCAACTTTATCACGTAAAACAAATTGCCACAGAAACCACCCCCACCAAAAGCAAGTAAACAGTACAGGCTTCCTGCAAGGCGATCAGTTGCAGTGGTGCCTCCATGCTCCGCAAAGAGCGTAAAGAAACATAATAATGATGATGATAATAAGACTTAAATACTGACAAATATTCTTCAGCCAACCTGCAATGATTCTGCATGTGCTATGTTCTTTACTGTTGTGCTACCTGCAATGATTCTGCATGTGCAATGTTCTTTACTGTTGCGCTAACTCAGAGATAACAAAAAGTAATAAAATGTATTATAACAACTAACAGTACAGACAAATCTATAACGTGGAGTTAAGAGAAAAAAAAAAGGATGCTTTACTTCAAAACTAACAGTAATACTGTTACTGCTCTGTGATGATATGGTTAAATTTTTTTTTTTTCATTGGCTCCTCTGGCAATCCCTGCTCATATCACTTCAAACAAACATAACTACTTTTATACAGGCTCTCTCACCAGGCATCTCTCTGTCCTACAGTTTCAGAGACTCACAATGTGAATAGTTCACAAATTTTACGATATGATAATAGAGACACAATTAACTTAAAGTACCGTAAAGCGTACAAGCTTCCTAAAAAAGTGAAACATGCAGTGAAAATACAAAACAGAAAGCATAATAATAAATAGTGAAATATCTCATGTAAAAGAAGACAAAAGAAATGATCATGTCAAAGAAATTATAATATGTCAAGAGCAAAATATCAATTGTAAAAACAAACGTAAGAAATTATAATATCAAGAGTAAAATATCTCGGTGTAAAAGACAAAAAAAGAAATAATATATCAAGAGTGAAATATTTGCTGTAAAAGAAGACAAATGATCACGTCAAAAGTGAAATATCAAGCTGTTAAAAAAAAGAGCAAAAATAAAAAGCAAAAGACACCATGGTTGTCGTGAAACGAGTGTAAGCCACTACTTGGTTAATCACTATGTCGAAATACAGATTTGCTTCAACCAATCAACGATCACCGTTCACCAGTCTCTGAGACAGAATAAATTATACTGTTCACGCAGTTCACGCAAGATGGCGGCGAAAAACTGAATAAAATTAGGCTGTACAGCGCTTGAGACTAAACCGGAGGAAACCAATCAACTTGCTCCGCCAGGAACCAACCGAAAGCTTTCCTCAAGTATTTACTTGCCTATATAATCGGGCGGATTTTATGCTAAACACGCAACACCAAAAACGAAGCCAGACCGACCGACTGAAGAGGAAGAGCCTGTCACTTTGATTTATTGCTTTCTGAGGGCATCGACCTGCAGCCTACTTCACTAGTCGAGTCAAACTGGCCTTTTTTAAATCTTGGAGGGTAAATATAAATTTGCGATAACCTTTAGGAAAATAGGCCTTCAGCAGGTATATAATGTTGGTATTTGTTGTGTGTCATTATACTACCTACACCTGTATATATTTAATAATTTTGGGTTCACTATGAATGTAAATGATTGATATAGACAAAGACTAATAGGACTCATACCTCAATCTATTGTCTCACACGACTTCAGTCTATTATCTCAGATAAGACCAACTGCAATATAACCAAAACAGTCCTTGTTAGGACTCAACCTATTGTCTCCTTTACTTCAATCTATTATATCAGACCAACTGCAAATATAACCAAAACAGTCCTTGTCAGGACTCAATCTATTGTCGCATCTAACTCCAATCTATTGTCTCCTATAACTCCAACCTGATATATCACTAAACAGTCCTCGTCGCATATACTCCTATCATAAGAACATAACAATATTGTTAGGATATATGCGTGGTATAGTATAGGGGGAAGGACATTGTTGTATCACACCTAGGTGTACATGTATTAAATTTATTCATGTATTGATTTATATTATGGGATGTATTCATGTATTAAATGTATTCATGTATTGAATCTATATTATTGAATGTATCCATATATTAGTTTATCAGAAAGAATGCTTTGCAAGTAGACACCTGTCTTGTCTCGCTATTGCTAAATCATACTGAGCCATGTTGTCATTCATCCTACATGCATACATCTGAGACACGCTCATTTCACTCACACTAGAAATAGGTGGGCTTGAGGACAGAAATTAGCCCCTATTTTTGCTTTGTTACAGGTTTATTTGTGTCCTAAAAAACCTGAGGTCGTATGTTCGAGTCAATCCCGCTGCCTGGAACTTCGCAGGAGCATAGAGAGTGTACAGAAGCTACATCTTTAGTCCCCCTCAGTCTTGGGTGGGCTAAAGTAACGAGCCTCAGCAGGAGTTGTGTGAACCAAACTACGGAGAACAGAACTGTTTTAAGAGATGAGTACACATTCGTACCATTTCTGTCAGCATTGTGAGCATAGAAACTGTCAGTGATGAGAAAGGGAATTAGCATAGCAAGAGACAAAATTAACAGCATAGCTGAGAAGTGTTATATACTTAATTAACAGCACAGCTGATCCATGTACTATAATTAAATAACAGCACAGCTGATATAATTTTTTGTTCCTATAATTGGAAAACTTGTTGTAAAATATTTATATATTTTTTAATAAAAATAAACATTTGTAAATCATATGTAAACTTACAAATTCATTACATTCCATTTTTCAACATTCACCCTTCAGCACAAGAGTAGATAGTGTATATACTAAATAAATACTAGGGAAATTGTATTTTGAACGACTTGTCAATTTTATCATTGTTAAGTAAAAATCTGTTTCCTTGTTTTTTTATTAATATCACAGTTAGTACACAGCGGAGGTGGCGCTTTATGTCGGTCTCCTCTCTACTATTGTTTCGAGATCAGAGCATTCACAGCCGTAACTAATTTGTGATACCAGTAGTCCTCTCAGACACTGGGACTTCACCATTTTCTGCAGAAATTCTATTTCTGTAATTGTCAGTACTATACTGATACAAGAGCAAAATAAAACCTCTCGCCACACTGGGGGCTCGTTCCTGGGATATTTCTGTATATCTTGAGCCATACTTAGTCTATTCATCTATCTACACTCTATCTTGTGCCACCCATAGATAACATAAGAAACCAATTTTTGAAAAAAAATTCTATAATAGGATTTTTTATTGTTTTCTTAGGAGGAGTACCATTTAGTACTCAGTAAATAGTTGATGCTCACAAAGTTGCACGGAAATTATTTGTTCATTTAAATTAATTAAGTTTAATTACAATAATTGGGTTATAGTAAATTTACATACCCTATCTAAGTAACGCCATGGCTGATCTAGTGAAGTTCAGGACTGCGATCATGCAGATGGGTAAGGAATTAAATATGCTAGGTGATGCTCTCACTCAGTATGTCACAACAGAAGTGGACAAACATATGGATAGGGAAGAAAGAAAGTTGCAATTAGAGACTGAAGCAAGGAAATTAGAGGCGGATAGAGAAGCAAAGAAATTAGAGCTGAAGAAAGGCGGTTGCAAGCGGAAGCTGAGAGAGAAGACAAAAGACTGGAAGCTGAGAGAGAAACCAAAAGATTAGAAATGGAAGCCAAGAAATGGGAGGCTGAAAATGAGGCAAAGAAAATTGAAGCTGAGGAAAGGAAATTACAAGCAGAGAGAGACCATCAGTTGAGATTAAAAGAGCTTGAAATTCAGGCAAATACTGGCAATAATGGTGGGAGCTCACCTCACTCTGAGAGTAGCTCCAGCCAGAGCACCTCAAGTGGGGCCATGAATTTTCATCTGGACCCATTTGTTGAGAAAGAAGACGCCATCGAGTCGTACCTGGATAGATACGAAAGACTAGCCACTACCTATGGCTTAGTGAAAGAAAAATGGAGTCTTAAACTATCTCAGGGATTGAGAGGTGTGGCCTACGATGTATATTTGAAGCTCTCAAGAGATGACCAGGAAGATTATGAAATCCTGAAACAGGCACTGCTTGTGAGATATGAAAAGAACTCAGAATCATATAGAAAGAAATTCCGAACCGCTAAACTTCTTCCAGGAGAAAACTATCACCAATTCTCTGCTAGACTGGAAACCTATTTGGAAAAATGGAGTAGTTTAGGAAAGTGTCAGGATCTGAAAGAAATGATAATGATGGAGCAGGTGAAAGAGTCCATGCCTCAAGAAATGAGGAAGTTTATCATGGAACAAGGAGCAGAGAGATTGGAAGATATTGTAACTGTTGCTGAGAGATATCAAGCAGCTCAGGCAGAATTATTAGGAAATAAGAAGAAACAGGGTGAAAACTTCAAATCATCACAAAACTATACCAAATATGAACAAAAGGACCATACCACAAGGAACAAACAAAGATTTGACCAAAAGGACAAAAATCCTCTAAGATCGGATAAGACACCTTACCGGAAGGAAGGAAAGTGGTGTAAAACTTGTCTAATGAGTAACCACAATACTGCGGACTGCAGAAGGAAGAATCCTCCTCATCATGCTGCATGTCTTACAACAGGGAATCAGGGAAGGAAGGAAATGGCAGTAAGTCAGAAAGACTTCCATCATCCCCCTGTCTGTGAGGAAGTGACCGTGAATGGCACTCAAGTACTGTGTTTATATGACACAGGATTGGACTTCAATTCAGTTGTGTGCTCTTCTCTAGTGAGTCCTGACCAGATAACCACAGAAACAGTGGAAATCAGAGGACCGATCAAGGGAGCAAGAACCATGACATTACCCATAGCCCGAATCAACATAAGATCTCGCTATGTGGAAGGAGAAATCAAAGCAGCAGTGATGGACGACCCTATTTACCCTTTGATTTTGGGGTGTAGGTATGTTTTCCTTGGAGAACCTATAAAACCTGTAGTTATGGCAACAGTCCAGACCAGGGAAAGCTCCAGGAAAATGGAGGAAAATCCTATCAATACTCATCCAGAAGAGATGAAAAAGGCTCAAGCAGCGGACAGCACATTGAAGCCTTGTTTCGGCAAATTGCCTAAAGCACATAACCCTCCAGAGAAAGGAGACTTGTATATGAAGAATGGCCTACTATACAGAAAAGCTGGAACAGGACCTAAAGGGCATGGACAGCTTGTAGTGCCAAAATCTTACAGGGAGAAGGTTATGACGCTAGGACATGCTATACCCTTCAGTGGACATATGGGAATAGGGGCCACTGGACAAAGGATAGCCTGTCACTACTTCTGGCCAGGAATTACAGAGGACATAAAAAAGATATGTAAGATCCTGTCCAGAATGCCAAAGAGTAGCTCCTAAGCATAGGACTGCACCAGCAACACTGGGAGAAATGCCTATTATGGGAACCCCTTTTGAACGTGTTGCAGTAGATATTGTTGGACCCCTCACTAGGACCAAGAAGAGAAATGCTTACATCTTAACCTTGGTTGATACTTGCTCTATGTGGGGAGAAGCAGTGGCCATGTCAGCTATAGATTCAAAGCACGTGGCAGAGGCCCTGTTGACAATATTTACCCGATTAGGTTTCCCGCATCAGATATTGACTGACAATGGGTCTCAGTTTAAGGGAAAGCTAACACAAGAAGAAGTATTCAGGATATTTCAAGCCAGGCACTATCATTGTAGTCCCTACCATGCCCAAGGGAACGGTCAAGTAGAGCGGTTCAATGGTACGCTAATTTCAATCCTTAGAAAGCTGGCGAGTGAAAAACCTGATACTTGGGATACATACTTACCCGCTGCACTATTTGCATATAGGGAAGTACCCCACAATTCAACTGGATTGGCTCCAGCTACATTGTTGTTTGGAAGACCAATAAAAGGTCCACTGGAAGCATTGCTGCGGACATGGACTGATGAAAAGGCAGAGGAAACAGTGACTTCCTCATACCAGTACGTCAACGAGTTGACATCTCGATTGAAAGCAGGTTGGAAACTGGCCAATGATAACTTAAGACAGGCCAGGAGGAAGCATGCTGCCTACTACAACAAAAAAGCAAAGGATAGGGAACTGGAGGTGGGTGAAAAGGTGTTATTACTGTTGCCAAGCAGCAATAATAAATTGCAGATTGGATGGCAGGGACCCTATGTCATACTGGAGAAACTTTCCAGGACCAATTATAAGATTGACAAGAAAGGAAAGGAGAAGGTATATCATGTCAATCTTCTTAAAAAATACTATGACAAGGAATCATCAGAAGTTGCACATATCATGACCCTAGCCATTGCAACAGAAATGCACGGTGAACCACTTCACTCTATGGAGTATCCACTCACAACTACAGAGGATTATGTTCAAGTAAATATTAGTGAACATTTAACTCCAGAGCAGAAGAAGAGGGTTCAGAAAGTGTTGGAAACCCATGCTGATGTGCTCACAGAAAAGCCAGGTCGTACGAATCTGTTAGAGTACGACATGAAGGTTACCGACCCTACCCCAGTATGCATGAGAACATACCCTATACCCTATGCGAAAGCCCAAGCACTAAGGGAGGAAGTTGATTATCTGTTGAAGGAGAAAATTATCTCGAAGTCAGACTCCCTATAGCTCAAGTGTGGTGCTATTGAGAAAACCGAGTGGTGAACACAGGTTATGTATTGACTACCGGAAGCTTAATGCGATCACAGAATCTCAGGTGGACCCCTTACCTGACACCAACCAGCTGTTCTCTACACTGAGTAAGGCTAGGTATTTATCGAAGGTAGATCTAAGCAAGGGATACTACCAAATACCAGTGAAACCAGAAGTTAGGAAAATGCTGGCATTTAGTACATCGGACAGACACTACGAGTTTAATGTACTACCCTTTGGGCTGAAAAATGCTCCCAGTATCTTTTCAAGAATGATGAGGAAATTATTGGAACCTCTACAAAATCCCCATATCACTAACTTTATGGATGACATTCTTGTTGCTACAAACACATTTGAAGAGCATATAGTAGCGCTCTCCATGTTGTTTGACAGACTGAGAGCCACTGGATTGACTGCACGTCCAACCAAGTGCTATATCGGTTGTAAGGAGTTGGAATTCCTAGGTCACACTATTTCTACAGGTCATATGTCTCCTGACCCAAAGAATATAGAGAAGCTAAAGAAGGCACCCAGACCTCAAACGAAGAAAGATGTGAGATCATTCGTGTCATTATGTGGGTTCTATCAGAAGTACATACCCCACTTTAACTCTCTGTGTGCACCATTAACTAACTTAACTAAGAAAGGACAGCCTGACAAAATCCAATGGAATGCTGATTGTGAAAAAGCTTACACAGAGCTAAAAGAAAAACTCACCAGCAAACCCATCCTTACACTACCCGATATCACACAGGAATTTGTATTAAGGACGGACGCTAGCAGTATAGGGATTGGTGCAACTCTCTTGCAGAAATCAAAAGCCCAGCCGGAGGAACTTTTACCAGTCGCCTACGCCAGTAGGAAGCTGAATGCAGCTGAGTTGAACTACTCGACCATAGAGAAAGAATGTTTAGCTCTAATTTGGTCCATCAACAAATTTTCACCTTATCTGTATGGGACACACTTCATTGTCCAAAGCGATCACCAACCTTTAACATTCTTGGCTGCATCTAAAAAGCTAAATTCGAGATTGTTAAGGTGGAGTCTGCTTCTGGCGCCTTATTCCTTTACCGTGAATTACATTCCGGGAAGAGACAATGTAGGAGCTGATTTTTTAAGTCGACACCCTAGTACTCTGGAAGGACAGTTGCAAAACGATTAACCACAGCAGGGGTTTACACGTCAGCTATGACAAGTCACAGCTAGGAAAGGAGGGGGCTATGTCGTGAAACGAGTGTAAGCCACTACTTGGTTAATCACTATGTCGAAATACAGATTTGCTTCAACCAATCAACGATCACCGTTCACCAGTCTCTGAGACAGAATAAATTATACTGTTCACGCAGTTCACGCAAGATGGCGGCGAAAAACTGAATAAAATTAGGCTGTACAGCGCTTGAGACTAAACCGGAGGAAACCAATCAACTTGCTCCGCCAGGAACCAACCGAAAGCTTTCCTCAAGTATTTACTTGCCTATATAATCGGGCGGATTTTATGCTAAACACGCAACACCAAAAACGAAGCCAGACCGACCGACTGAAGAGGAAGAACCTGTCACTTTGATTTATTGCTTTCTGAGGGCATCGACCTGCAGCCTACTTCACTAGTCGAGTCAAACTGGCCTTTTTTAAATCTTGGAGGGTAAATATAAATTTACGATAACGTTTAGGAAAATAGGCCTTCAGCAGGTATATAATGTTGGTATTTGTTGTGTGTCATTATACTACCTACACCTGTATATATTTAATAATTTTGGGTTCACTATGAATGTAAATAGGAGCCGCGGTAGCATAGTGGTTAGTGCACTGGCTTCCTAGCGCAGTGGTCTATGGTTCGATCCCCAGATGAGGCGGGAATTTTTTAGGCCACAAACGGCTCCTGGGTCGACCCAGCCCCAAATGGGTACCAGAGCAACTCTGGGAAGGTTAAGGCGGCCGGCGTGATGCCGACCACATCACCCCTCGTGTGCCGACGGTCAAGATAATATGGGCCTAACACCATATTCCCAATATGCCTCAATGGGCGTGTAACGGGTTCCTTTACCTTTTTTTTATGAATGTAAATGATTGATATAGACAAAGACTAATAGGACTCATACCTCAATCTATTGTCTCACACGACTTCAGTCTATTATCTCAGATAAGACCAACTGCAATATAACCAAAACAGTCCTTGTTAGGACTCAACCTATTGTCTCCTTTACTTCAATCTATTATCTCAGACCAACTGCAAATATAACCAAAACAGTCCTTGTTAGGACTCAATCTATTGTCTCATCTAACTCCAACTGCAATATAACCAAAACAGTCCTTGTTAGGACTCAATCTATTGTCTCCTATAACTCAATCTATTGTCTCAGATAAGACCAACTGCAATATAACCAAAACAGTCCTTGTCAGGACTCAATCTATTGTCGCATCTAACTCCAATCTATTGTCTCCTATAACTCCAACCTGATATATCACCAAACAGTCCTCGTCGCATATACTCCTATCATAAGAACATAACAATATTGTTAGGATATATGCGTGGTATAGTATAGGGGGAAGGACATTGTTGTATCACACCTAGGTGTACATGTATTAAATTTATTCATGTATTGATTTATATTATGGGATGTATTCATGTATTAAATGTATTCATGTATTGAATCTATATTATTGAATGTATCCATATATTAGTTTATCAGAAAGAATGCTTTGCAAGTAGACACCTGTCTTGTCTCGCTATTGCTAAATCATACTGAGCCATGTTGTCATTCATCCTACATGCATACATCTGAGACACGCTCATTTCACTCACACTAGAAATAGGTGGGCTTGAGGACAGAAATTAGCCCCTATTTTTGCTTTGTTACAGGTTTATTTGTGTCCTAAAAAAAAACCTGAGGTCGTATGTTCGAGTCAATCCCGCTGCCTGGAACTTCGCAGGAGCATAGAGATTGTACAGAAGCTACATCTTTAGTCCCCCTCAGTCTTGGGTGGGCTAAAGTAACGAGCCTCAGCAGGAGTTGTGTGAACCAAACTACGGAGAACAGAACTGTTTTAAGAGATGAGTACACATTCGTACCATTTCTGTCAGCATTGTGAGCATAGAAACTGTCAGTGATGAGAAAGGGAATTAGCATAGCAAGAGACAAAATTAACAGCATAGCTGAGAAGTGTTATATACTTAATTAACAGCACAGCTGATCCATGTACTATAATTAAATAACAGCACAGCTGATATAATTTTTTGTTCCTATAATGGGAAAACTTGTTGTAAAATATTTATATATTTTTTTATAAAAATAAACATTTGTAAATCATATGTAAACTTACAAATTCATTACATTCCATTTTTCAACATTCACTTTTCAGCACAAGAGTAGATAGTGTATATACTAAATAAATACTAGGGAAATTGTATTTTGAACGACTTGTCAATTTTATCATTGTTAAGTAAAAATCTGTTTCCTTGTTTTTTATTAATATCACAGTTAGTTACACAGCGGAGGTGGCGCTTTATGTCGGTCTCCTCTCTACTATTGTTTCGAGATCAGAGCATTCACAGCCGTAACTAATTTGTGATACCAGTAGTCCTCTCAGACACTGGGACTTCACCATTTTCTGCAGAAATTCTATTTCTGTAATTGTCAGTACTATACTGATACAAGAGCAAAATAAAACCTCTCCCCTCAATGGTCTTAGCAGAATATCTGCTGTAAAAGAAGGGAAACAAATTGCAAAAACAAAACAAATAAAGAGAATCATGGACACAATTGTATTAACATCAACAACACACAACAGAAATGGAATCCAGTGGACTCTGACTAAGCAGTTGGATGATCTGGATTTTGCTGATGACTTGGATCTTCTGTCCTATAACCGTAATCAGATGCAGGACAAATTGAAAACACTCGATGAGAGGTCACAGCAACTGGGTCTGAAAATACACAGGGAAAAGACAGATAATGAGAATAAATGCAGGTAATGATAATAGGGTTGAACTTAAAGAAGCACCAATACAAGATGTAGAATCGTACACATATCTTGGCAGCAATATAGACAAAGTTGGAGGGACAGACAGTGATATCAAAATAAGAATACAAAAAGCAAGAGGAGCTTTCATTGCATTGGGAAATGTATGGAGATCAAGAAAAATTGGATCCAACACGAAAATAAGAATCTTCAACTCAAATGTGAAGTCAGTCCTATTGTATGGCTCTGAGACATGGAGAACAACAAAGACAACAACCAAAAAGCTACAGACTTTCATAAATGGGTGCTTGCGTAGAACAGAGGGATTAAAATGGTATGACAAGGTTACCAACGTGGAACTGATGACAAGAACTAGACAGTGCCAGTGGAACAAGAGATGAGAAGAAGACCATGGCGATGGATAGGACACACACTGAGGAAACCTGTTGATAACATTACAAGGCAGTCCTTGTTCTGGAACCCCCAGGGCAAGAGAGGCAGAGGTATACCAAGAAGCACATGGAGAAGAGAGCTGGAAACAGAGATGAAAATGATAAGGAGAACATGGAAGGAACTTGAGATGATGGCACGTGACAGGAGGACTTGGCATGTGTTTGTTGAAGGCCTATGCTCCTTTGGGAGTGGAGGGTTATGAATGAATGAATGGACACACAAACTTCCAGTACTTTACAAGTGTAATAAAGGAAAATCCCTAATATGTGCTATATCTTTGCGAAACTTGTGCTCCATATCAATACAAACCTACATTGTATTATTTCTCATGTGCATAATCCCATTACAAGTCAGTACTGTAAAACTAACTTATCAAAGACTTACCCAGTTTCCTACAACACACTTCCATCCTATGATGCAGGACTCTAGCCAGGAATGGGACTTTATATGAGCTTCACGAAGTACAGTACACCTCTTGATACAAACCCCATCCGCTATAACCACACCTGGACCTATGGTGACATTGGGACCAATTCTACAGTTACTGCCGATCTTTGCACTGGGGTCCTGGGATGATGAAAAAAATGTGCATAATAAATCTTGTACACTGTACTACTAAATAAAGAAAAGGGCTGCTGTAAAACTGGTAAAATAAATTAATATAAAGTAATTTATGAATTTTTAAAATAATGGTATGGAATCAGTTTTACAAATTAAAGGTACACAGAAACACAGGGTTTACCCTTCATCAGTCACAGTTACAAACAGGCGACAAAGACAAGAAATATAGACAGGTCAAATGAAAAAGACTAAACACTGTAAACTCGTAGAAGAATAAGACGCAGAGATAAGATCAGCGATACATACAGATGACAAAAAATAAACAAGTAAAATATAACACCAGAGAGAAAGAAATATCAATACAAGAAATTCAACAAACAAGGAAAATTAAAAGGAGAAAATGAAATAATGGAACAAATTAAGAAAGTCCTGGTTAAATACGTCACTTCCATTGTTGTTAATGGACGACAGCGATTTTCACTGTTTTATTCCACGGATCTTTCTACTTTGATCAGGACTTGTTTCACCAGTTTTTTTAATTTCTTTTGCGTTTTGTTGATTATTTAATTTCTTGTTTTGATATTTCTTTCTTTCTGGTTTTGCATTTTTCTTGCGCTATTATTGGTTTTTTTTTCGCTCAGTGTTGTTTACTTTTTCATCTGCTTGTACCATTCTTTTTGTCTGTGTTTCTCATCCTCGTATGTGTTTGTAGTATTTTTCTTTGACCTGTCTATAATTCTTGTCCTTGTCACCTGTTTGTAGCTGTGGCTGATGAAGGGTGAAACCCGAAATGTCCCGTCTTTCCTGTGTATTGTTAATTTGTAAAACTGATTACAAAATATGCTTGTCCTAGTAAAGTTATGCCTTGTACCTGAACTATCAATCAGTGTCTTGGTCTCATAGAATTCATTTCATCATCCTCGTAATTCAGTGTCTTTATCTCACAGAACTAATTTCATCATTCTTGTAACTCTGTGTCTTGATCTCACAGAACTAATTTCATCATTCTTGCAACTCAGTCTCTTGATGTCCCAGAACTAATTTCATCATTCTTGTAACTCAGTCTCTTGATCTTACAGAACTAATTTCATTATTCTTGTAACTCTGTGTCTTGATCTTACAGAACTAATTTCATTATCCTTGTAACTCTGTGTCTTGATCTTACAGAACTAATTTCATTATCCTTGTAACTCAGTCTCTTGATCTTACAGAACTAATTTCATTATCCTTGTAACTCTGTGTCTTGATCTTACAGAACTAATTTCATTATCCTTGTAACTCTGTGTCTTGATCTTACAGAACTAATTTCATCATTTTTGTAACTCAGTCTCTTGATCTTACAGAACTAATTTCATTATCCTTGTAACTCTGTGTCTTGATCTTACAGAACTAATTTCATTATCCTTGTAACTCTGTGTCTTGATCTTACAGAACTAATTTCATTATCTTTTTCCTTTGTGCTTCATATGGAGCATAGATCCACTACTGTAGCTGGTCCCCTTGAAGGAAGCCTGCACCAAGCATTCACATGCTCTTGCAGAAAAAGAACTCACTTATACATATAATAAAACGGGCATACACTAGCAGAGTCTTATCCTGTAATTGTGCAAAGCCACTGTCTCACAGAATCTAACCACAGACAATGATAACTGCCTTAATAATAATTAAGCCCTTCATTTTATTCAGGGCATAAGTCAGTAGTTTCACTAACGGTATCTTGTGAAGATACAAGACACTGAGTTACAAGGATGATGAAATTATCTTATCTTCAATTTTCCTTCCCCATTCTCATGAAAATGTAAGACTGAATTTAAGATCTAATGCACTTATGGCATGCATAATGGGCAGTGACCCTGCTTCTGCAAACATATTACAGTGTTTAATTTAACCTTGAACGTTGGATTTCTCTAGTCATAAACCACTTCTGATCAGATTGTTCAATGCCAGCCAAAACTGGATATATCAAGTATAGGCACATCAGCTAATTCAAAACATGTGACCCAACTCTACAAAAATCAATAGGAGGGGCAACATGTCTGATTTAGAACAAAATTTTATTTAACATTTAAATGTTCAGAAGTTTATATTTTTATGAACCTTCAGTTTTTCTGTTATCAAATGGTGTATGATACCTCTACAGGGTCTTAGGGGGAACCTGGGGAATACACTGGGTCTTCTCTCTCTCCCCTCCCCCCACAAGTGTAATGGAGATAAAAGGGCCAAATACACTGGTCTGCTGGAAGGGTGGCTACTTCAGATGATCAGATTACCTCCTGTTGTAATTCTCCGTATATAGTTTCCTATCACCAATACCTCTATCAAAAATTATCTTAAAACAAATTTTAAAAATGCACATGAAAATTTTCATCTATAATGAAATGTCAGTAAAACACTGAATGTGAAATTTTAGAACATAATTTTTTCTAGCGCCATAACCATTCACAAAATTTTTCTATTCCAATAAACCACCCCCCCTCTCTCATCACCATTACAAATGTTTTTGAAAGATGTTTTTTTTACGACTCCACAATATCAATATCTCAATGTACCAGTATGTTACTGATTATGTTATGTCAAGGCACAAATTATTGCTAACAAAAACAGGCAAACTATTGCTAGAAAAACAGGCTAGCACATGAGTGTGCTAACAATGATAGTAACATAATGACACACCAAGGTACTACCTCGTGTTGAGAAAATACAAAAAAACGTGCTAAGACAAGGAGATTATCAGAGATATAACACAGACTTTAGACACCCACACACAAGCAATGAAAAATAGAGAAAGCTCCTCTGATAATCAATCAACAACCACAGATGAGATGACACCCTCTTATTTATAAAATCTCACAAATATACACGGTCATTACGAAAACAATTGTTAACCAGGATATCTGTACGCTTCAACTTATGACATATGTAAATTTGTACACTTCAACTATGACAATTTGTACACTTTAACTTATGACTATAGAAGTGTGTGCACTTCACCTTATGGCAATGAACATTTGTACACTTCAACTTATGACAATATAAATTCCTACGCTGCAACTTATGACAATGTAAATTTGTACACTTCAACTTAAAACTATGGAAATTCGTATACTTCAACTTACAGAAATTTGTACACTTTAACTTTTGACAATACTAATGTGTACACTTCAACTTAAGACTATAAAGATTTGTACACTTTAACTTATGACAATGAAAATTTGTACACTTTAACTTCTGACAATGGAAATTTGTACACTTCAACTTTATGAATACAGAAAATGAGAAAAATCCAACAATCCACATAAAGTTTATCAAACAAAATGTGTTGCATTCTACTCACTATTAAAACATTTCCCACAATGCCTGGACCCTGATGAAGCTTTTCAGGCTGTTTCTGCTTGAGAGATGTCAGATACATGCACATACCAGTCAAGAAGTCCTTAGGCTGGCCAACGTCCATCCAGAAACCTGTAGCAATAATGTAAAATATTTCCGCTGAACTCTATAAAGGCTTTAAAACTGTATCGAATGCCTAAGGCATTAAAAACTGTATAGAATATCTACAGGATCAAACTGTATGATAGGAAACTCTATACAGAGCGATACAACAGGAGGCAATCTGATAACCAGAAGTGTCCTCCCGTTAATCAAGTGTTTTGGCCCTTAATCTCATTTACACTCAAAAAAAAAAGGGGGGGGGGGCACTTAGGTCATGACTTCCAAGGGTCAGCCTCCTATTGTCTAGTGCAGAGAATTGAACCCACTCCGCCTTGGTTGCAGCTTTCAAATTCACTCCTATTTTCTGCCAGCTGGAGGCAATTGTGAAAGTAACCCCTATGTTGAAAATTACAGTCTCGAGTCCCATAGCACGTTGCGGTTGTTCCACAGCCAGCACAATGCCTTTTCCGCAGAGCTTCTTAAGTGCCTTTGTTCTTGAATGTCCCCTCAACCCCAACAGTTTCAGTAGATCATACACTGAGGCAGCCACGAGACCTCTTGCACCCACTTCAACAGCCATGACCCTTGCAGTGAACCCATCGAGTCTCAAGTCTGCGGCCAGATCATTATACTTGGCTACTTTGAACGAGTGTTGGTCATCCAATCTGGATTCAAATGGCACGGTTAGCTCAATCAGTATAATCTGGTGCGATGATGAGGAATGCAGCACTATATCTGGCCGTCTTTGAGATCTTCTGATGCTCTCTGGATATGCCCCTAGCCCAGGTAAATCTACTGCCATCTCCAAGTCATTTGCACAGTCAAGAAGAGATTGTAAACTGCTACTTGATTTACTTAGTTTGGGATGTGCTGCCTTTCCTGCTCTCAGAAAGTATGTATTTTCAGTGTTCAGTCTGACTTTGCTTTTCGCTTTCACCCTTGCCACCAGGTCTATTGTAGCAGCCAGCTCATTTAGTACTTTGCTGTGGCGCCACGGGTAGAGCCCTTGCCCTAATGACACCTTGCAAGCTGAGAGCACATGTTCAAGTGTCTGCCTCTCATGGCACAGGGGGCACCGAGCATCATCAGACTTTCTCCATCTCACAAGGTTTGCGGACGATGGCAGGAGGTCATACATTGATCTGATAATGAAGCTGAGTCTAAGAGTTGCCATATGCCATATATCATTCCGTGTCACAGGTTCCTCAATGACAGTAGGGATTCTTTGGTTTGAAACCATGAATTTGACCTCAGATATATTCCCTTTCCTGACTGATAGGCTTCTAAACTTCTTAGGTTTGAAGCTCATTCTGCACCAGCCGACTAGTTATCCAGGCGTGCTAACATTCTCCTGGCCTGGTGTTCATCTGATGTTAGAATTGTTGTGTCATCCATGAATGTTTTAAGTGGTGGCATGTGACACCTTCCATTGAGCTTCAGACCTGATGCAAATCCTTCAGCCGCTTTGAGGATTACCTGCATAGCCAATATGAATAGTATCGGAGAGATGGTACATCAAATTGCAATTCCAACTTGTAGGTCAATCCACTTCGTTGTGTACTCTTACTTACTTACTTAGTCGTTCCCCTTCTACCGTGAGGTGTAGAGGTTTGGAAGAGAGAGCGCCAGACTATCCTATCGGCTGTCTTCCTCCTGGCCTGGTTCCATTCTAGTCCTCGGTCCTTCAAAGATTGTCTAATGTTGTCCTCCCAGCGGACTCTGGGTCGTCCTGGGGGTCTGGATCCTTGGCTCTTTGTTTCCCATGCTTGTCGTGGTAGCCGATCTTCTCCCATTCTGCAGACATGGCCAAACCATCTTAGTTGGAACTGTTCTACTTGGGTCTGCAGGGGGTGGGATTTAAGGCCTTGACGTATCGTCTGGTTGCGTACCATGTCTCTTCTTGTTACTTCAACCACCTTCCTCAGATACCTCATTTCTGAGGTTTGGATCTGGCTTTTGTGGGTTGTAGTCATTGCCCATGACTCGCATCCATATGTCAAGACTGGGACATAGGTGGAGCGGTATACAGCCATCTTCGTTTTCTTACCAACCTCTCTCTTGCTGAGGAATCCTCGATTTATGGCCTGAAAAAGTCTCCCAGCTGCTGCTTTTCGAGTGGCCAACTCTTCTTTGATGCCTCCCTTTCGGTCAATAATAGCTCCGAGGTATTTAAAGTGGTCTACCTGCTCCAGGACCTGTTCTCCCAGCTTAATCTGATGTCTTCTTTCTTCTCGTGATATCACCATGGATTTTGTTTTAGAGCTGCTTATGACCATCCCTCTCTTCTCCAGCTCTTCCTTCCAGACTTGCAGGTTGAATTGGAGATGTGCCTCTGATTTAGCAATCAGGGCAACATCATCAGCAAATGCCAGCTCCGAAATACAGACCTGTCTCATCTTCCAGTACCCCACTGAATACTTTCTTGTTCTCTCCTTACATGCCTTAATGACATCGTCCATGAGGAGTATGAAAAGGTAAGGTGACAGGATATCACCTTGTCTTACACTGGGACTGGGACATAGGTGGAGCGGCATACAGCCATCTTCGTTTTCTTACCAACCTCTCTCTTGCTGAGGAATCCTCGATTTATGGCCTGAAAAAGTCTCCCAGCTGCTGCTTTTCGAGTGGCCAACTCTTCTTTGATGCCTCCCTTTCGGTCAATAATAGCTCCGAGGTATTTAAAGTGGTCTACCTGCTCCAGGACCTGTTCTCCCAGCTTAATCTGATGTCTTCTTTCTTCTCGTGATATCACCATGGATTTTGTTTTAGAGCTGCTTATGACCATCCCTCTCTTCTCCAGCTCTTCCTTCCAGACTTGCAGGTTGAATTGGAGATGTGCCTCTGATTTAGCAATCAGGGCAACATCATCAGCAAATGCCAGCTCCGAAATACAGACCTGTCTCATCTTCCAGTACCCCACTGAATACTTTCTTGTTCTCTCCTTACATGCCTTAATGACATCGTCCATGAGGAGTATGAAAAGGTAAGGTGACAGGATATCACCTTGTCTTACACCAGTGGTTGGAGCCGCGGTAGCATAGTGGTTAGTGCACTGGCTTCCTAGCGCAGTGGTCTATGGTTCGATCCCCAGATGAGGCGGAAAAATTTTTAGGCCACAAACGGCTCCTGGGTCGACCCAGCCCCAAATGGGTACCAGAGCTACTCTGGGAAGGTTAAGGCGGCCGGCGTGATGCCGACCACATCACCCCTCGTGTGCCGACGGTCAAGATAATATGGGCCTAACACCATATTCCCAATATGCCTAAATGGGCGTGTAACGGGTTCCTTTACCTTTTTTTTTTCCTTTTACACCAGTGGTGGTCCTGAACTCTTCTGACTTATGGTTTGCTGTCCTCACATAATTTATGCAAGACTTGTAGAAGCTCTGTATAGCATGAATCAGAGGTGCTGGAATGTTCTTCCTTGCCAAACAATCCCAAAGTTTGCTCCAGGGGACCCTGTCAAACGCCTTTTCCAGATCTATGAAACAAAGATGGATCTCACTCTTATACGCAAGGGCCTTTTCACTCAGCTGTCTGAGTGTGAAGATTAGGTCTTGAGTACTTCGGTTCGCTCGGAATCCGCACTGGACCTCATCCAGTTGTG
Organism: Oreohelix idahoensis; assembly: GCA_024509875.1. Lineage (NCBI taxonomy): Eukaryota > Metazoa > Mollusca > Gastropoda > Stylommatophora > Oreohelicidae > Oreohelix > Oreohelix idahoensis. The sequence continues at coordinate 88,830 of JAMPIV010012289.1, read as the reverse complement.
GCTCAGCTAGGCGTCGAAGTCTCTGCTCTAGGATTCTAGAGTATATTTTACCAGGGACACTGAGAAAGGATATGCCTCTATGGTTTCCACACTGTCGATTGTCACCCTTTTTGAAAATTGGTGTTATGATGGCAATCTCCCAATCCTTTGGTATGGTCTTATTGTACCACGCTGCCTGTAAAACCCTTAAGAGTAATAGGTCGCCTGATGCTCCCATGTACTTAACCATTTCTGGTGTTATACCATCATGCCCTGCTGCTTTGCCCATCTTGATTTTCTCCAGTGCTGCCTTCAGTTCTTCCATCTTTATGTCATCTTCACCATCATTGGTTTTCTCTTCTGTGCTAGTGGTTATCATTTCTGATGCTTCACGTTGTGTACTATACAAACATGGCTGGTAATTATGTACCGTGGCTTCACAAGGATGGTCTACGACTTGGTCATCTGAATATTTACCATCTTCTAGGTAAACTCCCCGAACTTACATACATTCTAAGTAATAATTTTCACATTTTTGGACTTTCAGAAAGTCACCTAAATGACAGAATAACAGATGATGACATTGCGTTAAATGGTTTTAAAACTATTCGGCGAGACGCGAGCAAAAAACAAGAGACAGGTATAACAGTTTATATTTCCACTTCCCTTAATTTTCGCCGCAGAAACGACTTAGAGTCAGCAGAGATAGAATGTGTATGGTTGGAAATAAAGCTACTGAATCAGGGCCCATTTCTGGTGGGATATCTTTATCGAAATCCTAGTGCAGGACCTATATGGTATGAAGATTTCACCATAATGATGGACAATGTATTTGCCACAGTCAAGGAGGTTGTTCTTCTTGGTGATTTCAACATCGATATACACAATTCAAATCTAACATAGAAAAATATAATATTATCGTACAACTTAAAACAAATAGTTAACCAGCCTACAAGAATAACACAAGCATCAACCACACTAATCGACCACATCTACGTAACTTGCCCAGAAAACATCATAGAATGCTCTGTCCCTAATATTGCAATGAGTGACCACTATCCAGTATGCTGTACATGGTCAAAGAATAAATGTAAAGTTCCAAAAAAATAAACATGTAAGTATCAAATTTAGAAGTTTCAAACATTTCAGTAAGGAATTATTTTTAAATGACTTGCTAACTGCACCTCTCGCCCGTGTTTACCAACTTCCTGATCCGGATGACGCTATTGAATACTGGACAAAAATTTTTTATAATGTTTTTGACACGCACGTACCAGCTAAGGAAATTCGCGTCAAACGACAATTAAAATCTCCGTGGATCACGCAGGAAGTGTTGGAGGCTATGAGGCAGAGAGATCAAGCGCACAAAAATAAGGACCTCAACACATACAGGGTATACAGGAACAAAGTTCAATATTTAATTCGGAAAGAAAAGAAAAATCATTTTAGAAATATGGTTCAGAACAAATCAAATAGTAAGGAAATATGGAAGGCAATTAACACCTTAGCGAAAAAACGTAATGCACCAGACTCATTCTCCTCCAACACTTCATTTACTTGCACCGACTTCAGCAATCACTTTCAAGCAGAAATAAACGGTCTGAAATCCACAATACCACCTTCTTGTAGTGACTTAGACAAACTTTCAGCATTCTGTAAGAACAAATGTACAAACTCAGTTCCACCCGACATTCCTTTTATGACAGTTAATGAAGTGTATAACTAACTATCTTATTGGCCTTAAGGATAATAGCTCATCAGGGCTTGACGGAATTAGTAATCGAATACTGCGTTACGCCGCACCAGCTATTAGTGATTCACTAACTTTTATATATAATCAATGTATTGCTAAAAGTTATTTTCCTTCAGCCTTTAAGATTGCCAAAGTATATCCTCTCTTCAAACCTGGCTCGTCAGATAACAGTAATCTTGGTAACTATAGACCTATTTCTCTTTTATCATCGCTTTCTAAACCACTAGAAAAACACATACATAAAGCAACACTACATTACCTAGTTAGCAATGACTTGCTAATTGACAGTCAGTCAGGGTTTCGACAAAAGCATTCATGCCACACAGCTCTAACTAAGATGATAGACAACTTGCACCTAAACATAAATAACGATAACATATGTGGAGCAATCTTTGTAGACTTTAGGAAAGCATTTGATATGTTAGATCACGCTGTTTTAATAAGAAAATTAAAAACAATGAAAGTTAACTTTAAACTAGTGACATTACTTAAATCATTCCTGTCCGACAGACAGCAAGTAGTGTGGTACAATAACTCCTTGTCAAGCCCAACTATTATTGACACTGGTGTTCCTCAGGGTTCTATTCTCGGCCCTCTACTTTTTTCCATTTACATAAATGACCTTCCACTACACATCGAGCACTCATCCTGCGACCTATTTGCCGATGACTGTACCATTTATACTAGTGATAAAAGTTGCAACACGCTAGAAATATTATTACAAAGCGACACAGACAATCTTATTAAGTGGAGCAATGAAAATTGCATGCAAATAAATATCACTAAAACAAAATGTATGATAATATCAACTAGACAAAAATTACAAAACTCGCCGAAAACAACACTTCAGCTCTACATTGGAACCTCTTTAATTGAAAATGTAAATGAGTATAAAACACTAGGACTCATAATTGACCAACATTTAAGTTGGAATTCGCATGTACAAGCACTGACCAAACAAACGGCACAAAAAGTTTACCAGTTAGCTAAAATCAAACATTTCCTAGATGAGGAGACACGAAAAATGTTCTATACATCCCAGATACAAACACATCTAGACTATTGTTCCACAATTTGGGATGGCTGCACCATGTCCAACACTAAAAGACTCTTTTCGTTACAAAAACGTGCAGTGCGCCTAATTTCAGACAAAAACCTCACACAGTGTGTAGACGCATATACATATCTTAACATATTACCACTAAGAAAGCGCCTTCTCTTCAACAAAGCCAAATTTATTCACAAAATCTTGTCACAGAATGCTCCAACGTATCTGTGGCCTATTTTCAAATACAGCGGAAGACGCAGTCAACGCTTAAATAAATTACACATGCCCAAGCCTAGGCTCGACTTATTCAAGAAAAGTTTAGCTTTTTCTGCTGCTCATCTGTGGAATACTCTTCCACACGACTTAAAAAATACTCTTAGTCCATATTCATTCAATCACAGACTTTTCAAATACATCATGAGTGCAGATTATATGCCACCCTAATTTCGTTATGTTCTTAAATAATTACATAACATCATATGTAGGTTTTAAAGTTAATTTTGTCCTGTTTAGTATAAATTATGATACGCATCTGTAAATCTGTGTAACTGTTATTGTACTGTTACAATGTTGGGATTTTATTTTATTGTACTTTTTTGTTATTTTATTATTTAAGTAACATTTAGGATACATGTGAGAATAAATGGATTAACTATGGAAGAAGAGAGAAAGGAAGGGCAGAATGTTAGACGGGCCTGCGTGCCCAATTCTAAACCCTTTGAAAATAAAGTTTGTTCGTTCGTTCGTTCGTACTCTCTGGTTGAAAATCCGACAGTGTACCCTGAGAAATACAGCTTCAGCATTGCTGCAATTTATTGTGGAACATGGTACATTTCCAGGGCCTGCCACAACATCTGGAATTAGCTAGATCCAACCAGATTACATGGAGATTTGTTCTGTCAGACTTTGCCTTTTGAATAGCTTCCTAGATCATTGTGGCATGCTCTAGACATCCTGGTGTACCTGGGATACCTCCTTTCTGGATGGTAGTGTCAATGTATCCATTCTCCAGAAGGTATGTGGTGAGCCTTTTAGCCGTCACTGAGAAGAATATCTTCCCTTCCACATTAAGTAGTGAAATTGGATTGAACTGACTGATGTCTCTGGAATTTTGTTTTTTTCAGGATGTAGACTCCATTTACCTTTCTCCATTCCTTGCTTACAAGCTGGTTTTTCCAAGCGTTTTTCAGCAAATGTGGATAAAAAAACTGTATAGTATACCTACAGCATAAAAACTGCATAGTATACCCACAGCATAAAAACTGTATAGTATACCCACAGCATGAAAACTGTATAGTATACCCACAGTATAAAAACTGTATAATATACCTACAGCATAAAAAAGTCTGGAATGGAATTCACCGCTATACATCGGATTTGTAGACTATGAGAAGGCATTTGACAGTGTAGACAGAGAATCACTTTGAAAATTGATGAGGCATTATGGAGTTCCCATGAAGATCATTAATTTAATAAGGAAGACCTATGAAGACATGACATGCAGAGTTCTCATGAAGGACAACTTACAGAACCGTATAGGATTAGAACGGGAGTGAGACAGGGATGCCTCTTGTCTCCAATTCTTTTCTTAATAGCAATAGATTGGGTTATGAAAACATCAAAATCACACAACAGAAATGGAATCCAGTGGAATCTGACTAAACAGCTTGATGACCTGGATTTTGCAGATGACTTGGCTCTTCTGTTCCATAACCATAATCAGATGTTTTAATTTTATAGAGTGTGCCTGAATGAAAGCAAGACCCTAGTATGAGAAAGTCTGAGAAGATAGAATTTAGATGGAAAATGACATGCCTGTGGACAGGTGAGACTATTGGCTCAAGAGATAGACCCAGGATTTGAATCTCCCCCTGCCGCTTCGTGACTAAAAAAAATGGCTATAGTCTCCCCACCTCTGACTGCCTTGAAACACAAGGAGATAAGGTGTATAATTACGACCACAAACACCACTATACAGACAACATAGAGTAAGTATAGTAAAGAATAGAAGCTGATCCAGTAAATAATATATGTATATATTTATTTACATACAAGAAAAACATAAAATGGCATCATACGTCATCAAGTCAGTCGATAGCGTGCACTGTTGCACGGCCTGGAAAACAAGTAACAATTAAATTGAGAGACACGAGAGACAAAAAAAAACCCCAAATCACATTCACTCTTTCTGTCACCCTGCTGAGGAACAATAAAAATGGTTAGTGATTTAAACCAAATCTAATTTGGTGGGGCTGTCAACTTTTAGCCTCCACTCTCTAACACTAATAAATTTCTACTGTCTTAGTCCTGGTGACTCTTCCTCAACAAAACGCTACACAGCTTTCTACTTGTTAGGCGATATGCGCTGATAACTACACCACAAGAAATGCTAAAAATAATAGACTTGGTTTTTCGAACGCAGACTCAGTGTCTATCCGTCCAACGGATACTGAACAGACCCTACTGGTCCTGTCTATTTTCTCCCTCCTTCTCTATCTTTCTCTCTTGAGCTCAGTGTCTCTCTAACACTCGAGGGCTGATGATGCGGCGTCTCCGTTACGCTCTTCTCTTGATTTCTATCAGGACCTAGGTATGGTAACCCTGTCACCTGTTCCTGATTTTGGTGATGACGATGTTCGGATATCAAGCATGAGGGACTTGATTAACTGTAGACGCTTCTCTGCTGCTGAGAAAACTTTCCCCTTTTCTCCCACTCCGGATTTAGAGGAAGACACAGCCTTGATTTCTGGCTGTACAAAATGAAACTAGTCTCCCGGCCACCTGCCGTTGCTAGAGACTATAATAGCGACGCTCTTGGCTGTATGATAATTAAACCTCGGTCCAGCTGAAGCATATGGACTTCCCTGCCAGAGACCATAGGGTAATTTTCTTTTGCTCCTGACGATACTCGAGTACTCTGACCCTGAGATATGTCTTTTGCCGTTGATAACTTTATTTGACAAAATTATGCTCCCCACTGTTTCGCCGAGACTCGCTGAAATTACAAGAAACAGCGACTCATGTACACCCACTCTAAAATCGCTTATCTCTAACATATACGATACATAAAATAATTCTATACACGTGTCTCTTCATTCTCACTTCTTCTCCCCTTTCTCTCGTTCTTCACAACAATACATAATACTATCCCACGTGGCCTCTTCATCCCCCCTCCTTCTACTAAACTCTGCCAGGTAAAATAAACAATACCTCCCGACACCGTCTGACACGTTACATGGCCGTTACGCATGGCCGATCATGTGTTCAAACTTGACAAAAATAGGGAAATCCTTTTACCCATTAACACAGGAGTTTCCCCGGCTTACTCCTATTTAAATTAAATCTCGCTATAGGAATAGTTTCCTCCCCTAAGCAGTATAATTCATTTACAACGTAAATCTGAACCCCCCGACAATATTTCTCACATTTTTAAGGCTCAGAAAAATTAACGAACACACCAGGGATTTCCCCATAAATTTACATTAGAAAATATACAGGAATAAATGGTGGTTTTACATAACATCCTACAAATATGGCACACGTGTTTCTCACAACTTCACACACTCCTATCTACTGCCAAAATCATTGAAAGAATAAGCACACTGTTGCATTACGTCGTTCTTCAAAAATTGATAATGGATGGCACTATCGTTTAAAACTTTAAGTTAATCTTTACCTAAGGGCGAATTTCTGAAAAACCCACTAATAAGTAAAACGATTAATAAAATAGCTACATACCGATTATCGTTTGTTTTTCCCACGGTGGAGAACGATAATTACGACGTCCTACGGCCAGGCAATTATTTTTCATAGAGACCGAATCCCCGTTTTCTGTCCCATTATATACAAGAGAAAACACCCACGCGAATTCCCGTCCTACGCAAATCCCGGACCAATGGGAGCGCTAGAAAAATCAATACTGCGTGTCCGCAAAATTGCGTCACATTACGTGATAACCTCGTGCTACTGGCCGCGTGCTTCCGGCCTCGTCATATCGCGTGCCGGAAATGGCGATTATTTTCGTAAACAACGAAATTTACGGGAATCGCGAAAAATCAGAAGAAAGTAAAACTGGCCGAGTGAAAAATAAACCTACCGACCTAAAACGAACCCATTAAAATTACCTCCTCAAAAATACCGAACCCGATATATTCCCATGAGAAGAAACAAGGCAAACCCATATAATTACAAAAGAGAAGAGAAATGGTGAAACTCAAACTAGAACCACAAAATCGGGCCTGATGAAAGTCAGAATTACAGTGCCACATCACAGGTGCCTGTCCACATGGCTGAATTGCCAATCTTGAATTTTGTATACATGTGGCTGCGGAGTCGGTTGTGTCCTGTTCTGAGGCGCAGAATGACATTTTGTTCTGATCTGTTCATAGCTTGGTAGCCGTCCTGTGTTGGTGGCTTTCTGATTGATTTGATCATCTTTTTCTTCTGATGGTACATAACTGGTACATCCGGTTGCTCGTCTAATGCACCTTCTTTAGCCAGTTGGTCTGCTCTCGTTTCCTGGTATTTCACAGTGAGATGGTATCCACTGTATGGCAACCTCGTGCTGGTTGCACAGTTCAGACAGTAGGGCATGTATACCTGGTAATTTTCTGGACTGAAGTGCTTGCAGTGCTGATCTTGCATCTGTCAGGAATACCACAGGCTGTGGACCGAGATTGATGTTCAACAGTTTCTCGGTTGCCACCGTAATTGCCTGGATTTCTGCATCATAGTTGTTACAGAATTTCCCCGTTGGTACTCTGTTGATACCCTAGTGTTGTTTGGGTATTCTATATACACTCCTGCTCCTCCATTCTTTACTGCATTCTGTGCTGACCCATCCGTGTATACTCGGACCCAGAGGTCCTGTGGGTATTCATCATCCAGGAAACTGAGAGTGACTGTCCTATGTTGCACGCTGTTCTGTTCATCCTTGTCAAATATTCCTTTCACTTTTGTCTGGATGTATACTGGTAGTCCAGGCTCCTCTCTCCAAGGGGTTTGTTCTGGCATAGACTTTAGGGGGCTGTCAACTTCAAGCAAGTCTGAGGTTTGTCTAGGAAGTCGTTTGGCCTGGTGGATAAAACTTCTTCTTTTCAATCGCCCCATGGCTAGGTTTCAGAATCTGTCCTTCATTGGATGGCTTGGCATACAGAGGAACTTTACTGCCTGTGTTAGCACTTTCATGTCTCTGCATTCTCTCAGTGCTTGTATCCTCCCCATTTTCTCCATCTTCACTATAGGCATTGATTTCATTGCCCCCGTGATGACCCTAAGCGCCTGGTTTTGCACCTTATCTAGCTCTTGTAATGTGGTGTTTGATGCTGGACACCACACAGCTGACCCATATTCCAGGTGTGGTCGTACGCCCTGCTGGTACTAAGTATTTTCCAACTGGCTCCCCATGTGGTTCCACTTAAGTTTTCTCAGGATGGCTAACTTCCTCCTGGCCTTTGTTGCCACTTTCATTTCATGTGGTAGTTCAGCAACCAGGACGTTGATGTAGACTAGGAAAAGTGCAAGAAATAATAACAAGGTTGAACTTGAAGAAACACCACTAAAGGATGTAGAATTGTACACGTACACATATCTTGGCAGTAATATAGAGAAAGTTGGAGGGACAGACAATGATATCAAAATAAGAATACAAAAAGCAAGAGGAGCTTTCATTGCATTGGGAAACATATGGAGAACAAGAGAAATCAAGTCCAACACGAAAATAAGAATCTTCAACTCAAATGTGAAGTCAGTCCTATTGTATGGCTCTGAGACATGGAGAGCAACAAAAACAACAACCAAAAAGCTACAGACTTTTATAAACGGTTGCTTGCATAGTATAGAAGGACTGAAATGGTATGACAAAGTCACAAATGTGGAATTGATGACAAGAACTAGACAAGTGCCAGTGGAACAAGAGTTAAGAAGACGCTGGCGATGGATAGGACACACACTGAGGAAACCTGTTGATAGCATTACAAGGCAGTCCTTGTTCTGGAATCCACAGGGAAAGAGAGGCAGAGGTAGGCCAAAAAACACATGGAGAAGAGAACTGGATACAGAGGTGAAAATGATGAGGAAAACATGGAAAGAACTTGAGCGGATGGCACAGGACAGGAAGACTTGGCATGTGTTTGTTGAAGGCCTATGCTCCTCGGGGAGCTAAAGGGTATTGATAAAAACTGTATAGTATACCTAAGACATAAAAAACTGTATAGTATACCAACAGCATAAAAACTGTATAGTATACCTAAGATATAAGAACTTTATAGAATACGTAAGGCCTAAAACTGCACAGAACATCTCAGGCACTATTTGCATTATACCTTAGGCCTAAAAACTTTTACCTCAGGAATGAAAAACTGTGCAGTACACGTAAGACAACACATTTGCATAGTATACCCCAGGCATTAAACTAGGGTGATTAAAAAGTCACTTCCTGTTTTTTAATTATTATTTCTTTACTCTCATCCAATACATTTATATGAAACAAATGACAAAATAAAGACAATTAACTGCTCTTATTACATAAAGTTTGGTTTTTGGTTTTAACTCTCTTCAGACCTGATATTTTGTATCATTTTCTCATACTCTGACATATCTGACTTCTAATGTTCCTTGATACATTATAATTTGAAGTCTACCCAAGAGTGTTATACATCAAATTGTTTGTATTTGAACAGACTACCATATTTAGATGTAAAATTAGTATTTTAAAAATTTATATTGATGTGAGTTTTAAAAAATTGAAGGAAAGTCAACAGGAAAAATACACAAAAATTATAAACATGATATTTCACAAAGAAGAAAAAAATAAAGTATTATCAGAAAAATTAACAACAGTCATATTTTATTGCAGTCTGACCATTTCTGCATTATATTTTACATTTCCAAAACAATTCAACATTAAATAATAAAATTATGCAAATTTTTGAAATGTTACATAACTATGCTTTAAAAAAATTTTTTTTTAAAAATCTTCCACTGAATACATTACAGTTATTTTAGGTAGCTGCAACATCTTAGCTAAAATAATGAAATATGACTTCAGTAGACATATTTCTAGTGTAACACTGTATGATCATTAACACATAAGTAAAATCAGTTATGAGGGTGACATAATAAAGACTCAACACATCTTTATATATTTCCTACTAAAGCTTGTGGTATTCTGACAGACAATTCCTACCTGCATGAAAACATTTAAAAAAAAATCACAAACTTTACATTTAACTTTTTATTTTTCTTTCAATCTTTACAATCTGATATCAAAGCTTACAACTTCTGTTTGTCTCTGTACACTTGGGGTCCATGGTGTGCTGAGAAAAAACTGGTGGCTTTGAAGTGAGTAGGGCATCATACAAACTTATGTTCCCCAATTCCGGATTAGTTCTTCTGTAAAATCTAGCTGACCATATCTAGCTGGTCTTCCACATCTGGGTGTTTTTTCTGCTAGTCTTGAAATAAAATGTAAGCATCTACCATAGCAATATCCAGAAAATGAAAAAAAGAGTTATCCAATATTTATTGGTCTTTCTCAAAACATTGTACTTATTAATTGGCTGGTCACTTTTTGTCCACTACTTTCATAACTAACTACAGTATAAGCTAAACCAAATGGTCCATTTGCAGTGATCCTACCTAAATAAACATCAAAGTATATCCACTAACAGCATCAGCAAGAACCCATAATTTCATCCCCCATTTTGTTGGCTTGTCTCTAATATACTGTCAAAAAGAAAACACTCTTTTCTTATATATTTTCTTATATTCTTTCACAAAATTACAGTTTGAAGAAGTCAATGGGTCTCAAAAACTGCTTTGTATTTTCTCTGGTGCTTATCTCTGACAGTTGCAGACTGGAACCCTCTCAGGCAAAAAAGGTGGAGGGTTGGAAGGTGGGCCTTCATCAAGTCCATCATAACCAAAACATCTGCAAGAAGAACAATTTAAAATTAATTTTTACAGATCAACAATAGAATTCAAAGTTACAGTTTAGTGTACACTGGAAAATTGACACACTTTACATTTTCAGTACAAAGGAATACTGTCAATCATAAAGTCATATGATGTAAATAATAATTTTAAAAAGCAGAGACACAGGGCGAATGAGGTCAGAAAAATCAGCTGATTCAGAAGTTACGTCAGATCCACTTTATATTTATTTCCTGGGGCCATGAGTTCTTTGTTAACTGTTTGAAAGGTGAAATATTTGTTTCTTTTTTTCAAAAACAAACAGAAAGCAGCTATACTGATTACAATAGCCCACTAAAACGACTATTTTACTACTTTTCAAAATCAGCTGTCATTTCGTTAACGAAGTAACATTACCTTTACATGTACGGCTGGTGATCTGAGTTGTTCTGAGCTGTATTTTCGCCATCCAACTCATCAGACGTTTCCAAGTCCTCTGAATAATCATCAAAACAGGAATCTACATCACTAGATGCATTGTAGTCATTTTCAGACTGCATTTTGTTTACGACCTGTTAAGTCGAGTTGATCGGAAAAAATCCAAAATGGCGGACGGACAAATTCGGTGTTTACGTTTTTCTGCGTGTAATTTCAAAGTCAAAATAAGTGAAAGCTGTATATTTTTTAGCACAAATATAATTTTTAACATGTATTCTTAATATAAAACATAGATTTGAAGTCAAAATTAAAAAATAAATGTGCTTTTTTTTACTTCAAAAGTCATCGTTCCGTTTGGAATGATTTTTTATATATCCGGTCTGAAGAGTGTTAAGGACTATCTTCATAGCACACAGACTACTCCATCAGTGGTCCGATCTCCTTCCTTAGATCACACAAGGAGGATCTCAGCACAGTGCACAAACTCCGTAGCACAGCAAAGAATTTCAATGTGTGTATTTAGGAATCACACATTCTATAAATATTTTTTGTGGTGAGTCGGTTTCTAATTTTTAAAATTTTGCCAGGGCAGCAGACTGATAGGCCAACTCTTTACGATTTCCAACTGCCGTGGGATATTTAACATGCACAACTTGCACATGGGACCTCCTATTTTTTCGCCCTTATCCAAAAAGGCTAGGCATCCGATCTCACTACCCAGTAGACCAGGGCGGAGTGTGACATTATTAGGACCACTGGTTCGGAAAAAAATTTCTATAAATTATATTCCTTCAACTGGGAATCGAACCCGGTACATTAACTTTACAACTGAACGTGAGATTCGGTCTGTTCAATGCATGACTTCAAAGCGAGCAGCAATTTTGTGCTGGCTCTTGTAACATCAGTTTATTGGCCATTTCAGATTTTATTTTATTTTGTTTCTGGGAACAAAAAGATACTGCTCTTTGTTTTGACATTTGTTTCAGGTATTTCCAATAGGTACAAGTGAGGATATAAAAAAGTAAAAATAGAAAGTGGCTTTCCAATCACCCTGTATATTGTATATCTAAGGCATTAAAAGCTGTGCAGAATATCAAATTTTCACATCAGCACATCCAAGAAAAAAAAAGATAGACTGAATAAATACAGCCAACAATTGGGACTGAATATCAGTCTAAAGAAGACAGAAATCATGACACTCAATGTAATTAATCCTGAGACCATAAAAATAAGGAACCAAAAGCTGGGACAGACACATTTACATATCTAGAAAGCATAGCAACACCAGATGGCGGAACAAGCAAAGACACCAGTAACAGAATTAATAAAGCCAGAAAAGCCTTTGCTAATCTAAACAACATTTGGAAATCTCAGTACAGCACAAACACCAAATTAAGATTATACGAGAGTTGCGTACTTTCTGTACTTTTGTATGGCACGGAGTGCTGGAAAGTTACAGAAAAGGAAATGTCTAAACTATCCTCATTCCACACAACCTGCCTAAGAAACATTCTTCAACTTTTTTGGCCGAATACCATCTCCACCCAAGAACTGCTTAAACAGCGCAATCAAAACAGCATACACACCATCACTGCAGGGAGACGTTGGAACTGGGTTGACCATGTCCTCAGAAGGGACCCTGACACCATCACCAGAACTTGTTATGCTATGGACCCCAGAAGGATGGCAAAAAAAGAGGCAGACCAAAGACAACCTGGCGGAGAACTGTGGAGGCTGAGATACAGAGCATGAACCAGAGTTGGGGCACGGCACAAAGGATGGCCACCAACCGAGCAAAATGGGGACAGTTTGTTGCTGCCCTACAAGACACCACTAGGCGTGATGGCCACTGTCAGTAAGGGGCTAAGGATCCAAGAAGAAGTATACCAAAGGCATAATAACTCAGGCATTAAGACTATATAGTATACCAAAGGCACAGACCGCTTAATATATATAAGGCATGCAAACTGCATAGTATCCCAAAGGTATAATTACAGTATACCATATCTAGTGTATTAAAAACTGTATTGCACATACAGTGCATTAAAATTGTATATCACATCTACTACATTAAAAACTATGTTGCACATCTAGTGCACTAAAAACTGTATATCATATCTGTATAGCACATCCAGTGCATTAAAAACTGTATATCATATCTGTATAGCACATCTAGCGCATTAAAAACTGTATTGCACATCTAGTGCACTAAAAACTGTATATCATATCTGTTTAGCACATCTAGTGCATTAAAAACTGTATATCATATCTGTATAGCACATCTACCACATTACAAACTGTATATCATATCTGTATAGCACATCTAGCACATTAAAAACTGTATTACACATCTAGTGCACTAAAAACTGTATATCATATCTGTATTGCACATCTACTGCATTAAAAACTGTCCTCCACATCTAGGGCATTAAAAGAAAACTGTATAGCATGTCAAATGTGTAACAACTGCATTAGTACATCTAAGTCATACAAACTGTTGGCACTAACACGAACAAACATTTTCCCAAATCTAACTTTAGCATATTCTTGAATAAATTACTCAAAAATTTTTTTTAACACATTACAATCCAGCACTTAAGTCTATTTTTGTACATTATTTACAGTCAGTCATGAAAAACTCATTCCAAACCAAACTAACCTTGCAACTCCATGGCAAAAAGCTGGCCTTCTTCAGCCATGAATGGGAACACCTCCTTTTCAATAGAAGTAGGCTGGAGCTATAAAATTTTTTGTTTATAAAACATGAATTAATTACAGCTTATATGAATTGAATTAAATATGTCAGTCAAAACTCGTTTTAAATTGAACTTTCTATTCACTTTTTAAAGAGATACACAATTACAGTATATAATGGGGACATTTATGTGTTCAGTGAATACTGGATTCACAGTTCATTTTTGTTTTCACTTCTTATAGAAGATGCAGTCACCACTGCAATTGGTCCTCTTGCAGGAAGCCTGCAATCAAGAATTCTCAATCTCTTGCAGGAAGCCTGCAATCAAGAATTCTCAAGCTCTTGCAGGAAGCCTGCAATCAAGAATTCTCAATCTCTTGCAGGAGGCCTGCAATCAAGAATTCTCAAGCTCTTGCAGGAAGCCTACAATCAAGAATTCTCAAGCTCTTGCAGGAAGCTTGCAATCAATAATTCTCAATCTCTTGCAGGAGGCCTGCAATCAAGAATTCTCAAGCTCTTGCAGGAAGCCTGCAATCAAGAATTCTCAATCTCTCGCTGGAGGCCTGCAATCAAGAATTTTCAATCTCTTGCAGGAAGCCTGCAATCAAGAATTCTCAAGCTCTTGCAGGAAGCCTGCAATCAAGAATTCTCAAGCTCTTGCAGAAAGCCTGCAATCAAGAATTCTCAAGCTCTTGCAGGAAGCCTGCAATCAAGAATTCTCAAGCTCTTGCAGTGGTGATTTCTGTACCAATGTGTTTTGCATGATGAGGATGCCAGCCGCCCCCATATGCATATCCTCATGTTAAATGAGACGTAGCGCTATACTTTCTTTGTCTCATCAGAGACCTCTGGGAACTACACAGAATTCATGGCTGATACTAGAAAAAAAATAAGCAAATTTACAATACACTTAAATTGGACTGACTCTGCTTGTTCATAGAAACAAACACATGTACAAACCTTTATTCTCTGAAGCACCGATGGGCTGAAGATGTACATGCCAGCATTGATTTTGTTAGACACGTACTCTGGTGGTTTTTCCACAAACTGTTGTATCTGTCCATTTTCTGCATCATACACAACTACACCGTACTTTGATGGTTCATCCACTTTTGTTACCTGACAAAATATATTTTTATCACAAATTTTAAAAAATTATATATATATATATATATATGAAAACTCTACTGGAAAAAATACGTCACAAAACATGAAGTGCGATAAAATCGAATTTTAAAATTTGAAACGCTACGACACAAAGAAGGATGGCCCGTTTTTATGCTTGATTTTCTTGGAGAGGCATGTGTTTTCAAATATACTATTAGTTTCTCCCATCTTCTTTGGAGTATGCTTAATCTACTGAAGTCAGTAACTCAGTTTTTATAAAAATGTGACATGTCTGGTTTTAAAATAATGTTACACTCCTGTCTGAAACAAAATTATAAAGACATTTAAAAAAAAATTGATACACCTATATCAGGAACAAATTACAAATACATATTGTTTTTAAAACAATAGTACACTCATATCTGGAACAAAATTACAATGATATATTAAAAAAAATAATAGTACACTCATATCTGGAACAACATTATAAAGACATATTTTTAAAAAAAATGATGGTACAATCATATCTGGAACAAAATTATAAATACATATTTAAAAAAAAATAATGTTAGATTCATATCTGGAACAAAATTATAAAGACATATTTTAAAAAATAATTTTATGAAAGTAGATCAAACCTTTAAAATAAGGGGATACCAATGCTTCAGATCCGACAGACAAGAAAGACAAAACGGAGGAGTACTTACTCTTGTAAGGTGTCGTAGATTTGTGATAGGTGATTAAGACTTAGTTTGGTCCCTTCTGAATAGACATAGAAATAAGTGATAGCTCAGTGAGATGATAAAATAGAAATAGATTTCACGAGTGAGGTGGAGGAGATATAGTAGATTCTGTCTCTGACACTCGAGAAGCTTCTCTCAGTCAGCCTATCATCTACAACAGAGTTAGATTAGTCAGACAAATCTAATATAATATATATTAATATATATGTCCTCACATACCCACACACATAAGTGACGACAATAGACGCACAACACGTGAACCTATGACAATGAAAATATAGATATTTGGGAACGAACTGACCGCCACACTGATTAAGTTTAATTGTGAAGTTTAATTATCAAAATAAACTTCCATCACAACCTATAAAATTACATCAAACACATACAAATAGTCATAAAGTCAATGAATTGCTACAAGAATGATAGACCCGTTGGTATGATCTTTTCCCTCGATGTATAGCCCACAGTCCTGTTAGAAGAAAAGTGATAGCCCCAAAGAGTCACGGATACATATGATTTAGTCTAAGATTTCCCTTTAAAAGTATGAACAGACTTGGATACTCTGATCTATCCTAAGGAAAAATATTGTTAGCAACAAAACAAACTTGCATAAAGAAATTTAAGACAGCAAAAAATTGGTGCCAAAATACAACAATAAAGGAATCACTCAGTCCTGCATTCACTCTATTCAGTCAGCCGTGATCACGTGCTTTCATTTGTACTTACAGCTTTGGTAGCAACTTCTGGAAACACAATTTTTAGGACATGCACATACAGACTCTCCAATGGTAGTCTTGGCCAAGAGAACCCCAGTTCCAAAAAGACGGTGGAATTCACTACTCCAGGGAACGTTTTCTTGGTTATACTCATTTTAGGATATCTGGTTCTGTCACATTAAAATTGTCCAGGCACGAACGTTAACAGCGAGCACAGTTTCAATAGCTTAGGTTTCTAGTAATTAGGAATGTCAGGTAACTGCCTTCTCTCAGTATAGGACTTTATTTGGTCACACCACCACTAGTCACAACTTTGTCGGAAGGTTACTGATATTAATATTTTTCTTGCCACAAGGGCTGAAATGTACTTGAGGTTTTTCTCTGGAAGAATTAAATCAGGCTCGATGGGCCCGTTACTTCATTAAATCTTAAAAAAAGTTTATGTAATGGGTACTCTGTCGTTCTGGATGCCAATGCAATCTAGACAGGTTTTACTTTATACACCCAAGTCTTTAAGAAAAAATGTTTCTGTTCTTCACAGATATTTCTCCGTACAAAACGCTGGTAGAGTTGGGCTACCTCAGTTTTCACTGAATAAAGAAAAAAACAACCTATAAAATACTTATACATACTATGTACTCGGTTATAACTTACATTATAAACTGCAAGCGTAGAGCTTGTCTTATCGTTTAAAATTCCCGTGTAATAAGTTATAATTCATAAAATCAATCATCATGAATTAGAAATACCTACGTATTTCGTCAATACTCAATGATGAATCAGTGCAGTTTTAAGTTAGTTTTAAAAATATTCTCGACTGAGTATTTAGCAGTTAAATTAAGTTTATTTATAGCTGCATGAGTTTAAGCTAGAAATTATCATTTATTCTGCTTTCCACTGAAACACGTCACTAGAGAATGTAACAGACTTATAAATTAATTTCTCTGCACAAAAATCTAACTGGTGAAATATAATAAGCGGTTATCCCTGAATCACTCAATTCTACTAGATATATATATTTACCTCCACACAGAACTACTGATTAATACCACGAACTAGAATCCTTTAATATAATGGTAGTCTAGAACTCGGCAAAATGTTGCCAAGAAACTCAGAACTTTGCAATATACAAGATATTTTCTAGCACGAGATCTGTCTACTGCAGATTTAGGAGTATGAATGACTAGTCTAAAACTCTCTCGGGTAAATATATCTTAAACAGACAAAGGATCCCACATTATTTCGCAAACCCCCGTCTCCCCCTCTCCTCTCTTAACACTTAACTAAGACGCAGGCCATAACTGCCACAACGCGTCTTTGACACCTCCGTCTAACTATTCTCAGTCCTGAGCGATGCAGATGGCAGTTTCCCCACCTCATGCCGAGAACTTAGCCGAAGAAAACTCGTGTCAGATGAAAATGTCTATTGAGACGGATTTCACAGAATTTCGTCTCATCCAGGGACTGACACGATTATGCAATACGATGCGTTACCAGTATGAGAAAAGAAACGGCAAAGTCAGAATGGGAAAATATATTTTTTCGCAAACGAACGAATGCGAAAAAAAAAACCCCAGGAAAAGGATAAAAGAGCGATAATAAAGTAGAGGACACGGGTAGAAAAGAAAAGAATATAGAAAATTAATTGATCATAAATCTCTATGCGACAGAACATCCCCCCTATAAGATATGGAAGCACTCCATGTCTACGTTATGGAAATAAATTTCCTATATCCGTAGCTTCAGGGTGTTTGTCCTCTTCTTCTCATCTCCCCCCTCTGTCTCTTTCCAATTCCTACTCAAGTCTACTCCCAAAGTTTCCTTTCTCTGGAATGTCTTCCGTGCGCGCTTGAAAGAGCGTTGCTGCTTTTGACATTTTTGAAAGATTTCGTGTGAGCGCAGTGGAATTTCCCTGCCACTATCGTCATCTTCGTCAATTTTGGCGATCGTCAGGAGATGTTCGGAGGTCGGCACCGGTCTTTCCAAGAATTTCTTTAACAGAAAACTTTCTCCTTTCCTTTAATAGAGATCTGGTAGTTAGCCTTAGAAATCTTTTTCAGGACGGTAAATGGCCCTTGCCATCCGATCCTCAGTTTGTTGTTGCCGGTAGGGAGTAACACCAAAACTTTCTCTCCTGCTTGTAGTTCTCTCTCTTTCGCGACTTTCCTGTATCGGTTAGCGTGCTTTGTGCGTGCTCGCTTACAGTTGGTCGTTGCTAGGTCCCATCCTAGTTTCAACCTTTCCTTTAAATCTGACACATATTTACTTTCTGAGACAACTGTCTCATCAGCCTTCTGGTCTGTCAGCGACCAAAGTAAGGCTTCAAGCGGCCCCTTAATAGGTCTGCCGAATAAAAGCGTTGCTGGCGGAAATCCTGTGGAAGTATGAGGAGATTCTCTGTAGCTAAATAAAGCTGCAGGAATACAAAGATCCCAATCTTCAGGTTTCACTTGTGCCAGTTTACTTAACATCATGTTGAGGTTTCCATTAACACGTTCCACGAGCGCATTTCTGGCCGGAGTATAAGGCTTTATGTAGATGTGTTGGTTCCTCAAGATCTTCACGATCTCATCCATCAATAGGTTTCGGTATGGGGATCCGTTATCCATCAACACCTGCTGAGGGAATCCCAACCGAGTGAAAATCTGCACGAGGGCTTCTGCGACATGCTTGGCATCTGCGCATGTTAGCGGGATAGCTTCTGCCCATAAAGTGCATGTGTCGACTAAGGTCAGGATATACCTGTTCCTTCTTTTAGTCCTTTCTAAGGGTCCTAAAATGTCGATCACAACCCGTTCGAATGGTGTTCCCATTATTGGCATTTCACCCATGGAAACTGGGGGTGTCCGTTGCTTGGGTGGTACACGTTGGCACTGGGCACAGGATTTGACATACCTGATAATATCAGTATTTACTCCTGGCCACCAATAATGAGTGGTTATCCGTTGGTTTGTGGCAATCTGTCCCATATGTCCGCTGAAGGGAAGAGAATGCCCCATTTCTAGGATTTGGCTTCTGTACTGTTTCGGTACTAGGAGCTGGTTGTAACCTTGGTCAGGCTTGCCCGTTCTGTGATAAAGTACGTCATCCTTAGAAAAAAATGTCCCCGTGCTGTCTGGGTTCCTTAGCCATGGGCAGTTTCCTAAAGCAGGGTGCCAAAGTAGGGTCCTTTTGTTGCACTTCTTTAAGTTCCTTAGGTAACAAATTAGGCGCAGGCTCCCGTTCCTTCTTGGTTTGCCCTCTTGTAGTTACTGCTGCCACAATCGGCTCTTCCGGTTTCCCAATAAACACGTATCTCCCACCAAGTATGACTGGGTAGATGGGGTCATCCATAACAGCCGCTTTGATCACGCCTCTGACAAATTCAGAGTGGATCTCCACCAATGCGATGGGAAGCGCTGTAGGTGCATCACTCTTGGAAACTCCACAAAGTTCGACGGTCTCTCCTGTCTCTTGACCGGGTTTAACCAGGTGTCTGGCAACAATGCAATCATAAGAAAGCCCCATGTCAAATAAACAAAAAGTTTGAGAACCATTCAAAATAACAGTACCTCTTGTTGAGGGTCTCTCTCCCTCAGGTTGGAAATCACTGTCAATAATTCCGCCTTGCGAGACTGTTAGCAAGCATCCGATGCGTTTAGGCTCAGTGTGCTCACCCTGATCATTAGTCCCGTGCGCAGGGGTTTTCCCTTTGTCACCTTGTCCTCGCTGGCTGCAGTGCCATGAAGGACGGTCGGGTTGATCAGACTGTTTACTGTGGTTGGGGTACTTGTTTTTGTAGAACTTGGATTTTTCAGGAGGGGGGTTTTGAGGTCCAGTTTCTCTGTGGTTATTATGATTCGAAGAATGAGAAGATTGGTCTAGATTATTCTTTCGAAAATGCTCTTCTGTCGGTTTACGTTTTGTGGCCGGCAGTTCGACCAGCGCATTTTGATAACGCTCAGACTTTTCCAAGATGTCTTCAAGCTTTTCTGCACCTTGCTCAGCTAAAAATCTTCGGGTGTCTGCAGACAAAGTGTTCTTTATTTGTTCTGTTATAACAAATTCCTCAAGACCTTCATAGGTAGAGGGGAGCTGCGAGAGCTCTAGGCACTTTTTCAGATATCCCTTTAGACGAGAGGAGAACTGCTGAAAAGTTTCAGAATTCTCCTTTCTGCTGTTGCGAAACAGTTGCAAAAATTTGCGCGCGTTCATTTCAAAACGCTCCAGTAACGCTTTCTTCAACACGTCGTAGTTGTCTTGTTGGCTGCTTTCAAGTTTAGCGTAAACATCATACGCACTGCTTTTCAAAGCTTGAGAAAGCTTCATATTCCAACGCGACCTCTCTAAACCGTACAGAGTTGCAATTTTCTCAAATTTTTCTAGATACGTGTCAATCTTCTCATTAAGACAAGGGAAAGATTCTAGAGCAAAAGACATAGCGTTTAGTTGAAGAGATTGAGTGTTAGAAGGATCAGTTAAGGAAGACTGAGGAGAAGACTCTCCATTGCTGGAGGTAGAGGCAGCACCACGGCTTTGGACTTCTAGAGCTTTAAGTGCCAACTCGTGCTGTCTCTCCTTCTCTCTTTCCTCATGCTGTCTCTCCTTCTCTCTTTCCTCATACTGTCTCTCCTTCTCTCTTTCGTTCGCCCTGCGGATTTCCATTTCCTCGTCCATCTTCTTCTGCTCTTTAGCTTCAGCTGCTTTCCTCTCCACATCATATCTCTCAAGTTCGTCCCTGACAAAAGCTTTTGCATCTTTGCTATCCAGTCCCTCTTCGATTGCTTCCTGTCTGAGGATCTGCCTAAGCTTCGCCCTTTCTGCCATAATAAGTCAGTGACTGAGACTTAGTCGAGAAAAAAATTAAGAAAAGGATACACTGGTTCCTACCACTTACGAGAAAATACCAAAACAAAAGATGATATACTTTAACCTGGGATACCTCCTCTATACTATAGTATCTAACTATCGCTGGCTCTAAAAGCTCTAATTGCAAGCGACTATGCCAATTAAATGGTAGTAAGATTTTTCACTGAAAAATAAGTTGCTACAGTGGAAACAAAATAATTATTGCAAAAAAATTTAAGGAGAAAAAAAAATTCCTTTAATTTTAAGTCCACTACAAGTTCACCCCTGAAGTCAGTTAGGGTAAGGGAGGCAATTTGGACGTAATTGTCTGAACGCACTCCTTAGCTTAGCTCAAACACCTACTTCTTCAGAACCCTGCGACTGTTAGACAATCACAAACTTTACCAGTGTTTAGTATTACAAAATCAACAATTAACATATCATCATCATCATCATGTGACATATTCTTTCCACAAGCAATCAACTTTAACGTTTTGTCTCCATTACAGCTGTCTCACCCCTTCTGGCAAGTCAGTCAGCCAAAGGGTAAGGTCAACACTATCTCTGGCAATTAGCAGGCTACAGTCCACACTGTAATTGCCTGAACGCCGAAAAATTTCTTAGCGATAGCTCAAACAAGTCAGTTCCTACTTCTTCAGTACCTCTGTTGATTTTTTTTCTGTCAACAATCACAACACTTCTGCGGTAGCAAGCATTTAAAACTTTTTTACAAAATCAAAATCAAATTAACATATATTCCGACAAAATCAACCTGTAACTCAAATGTATAATGCTCAATAATGCTGTGGAAAAAAACCAATTATTAATTGTGTGGTCAGCACGCCCATAAACAGATCGTTGGTCTAGGGGAATAGTTATTTTTAAAGATACACAATACCACGAGACAATCACACTCTTACTCTATTTCAGAATAAAGAACATAACAGACGGGCTAATATATTTATCGTACTCGTCTTCCTATTCTAAATTTCCCGATAGAAAACATTTGTCGTCCTTGCTCAGGATCCTAATTTCGGAAAACGAGACCACATTTGTCGTAGGTTTGTGATACGTGATTAAGACTTAGTTTGGTCCCTTCTGAATAGACATAGAAATAAGTGATAGCTCAGTGGGAGGTGAAAAAAAATAGAAATAGATTTCACGAGTGAGGTGGAGGAAATATAGTAGATTCTGTCTCTGACACTCGAGAAGCTTCTCTCAGTCAGCCTATCATCTACAACAGAGTTAGATTAGTCAGACAAATCTAATACAATATATATTAATATATATATGCCCTCACATACCCACACACATAAGTAACGACAATAGACGCACAAACACGTGAAACCATGACAATGAAAATATAGATAATTGGGAACGAACTGACCTCCACACTGATTAAGTTTAATGTGAAGTTTAATTATCAAAATAAACTTCCATCACAACAGATAAAAATTACATCAAAACATAGACAAATAGTCATAAAGTCAATGAATTGCTACAAGAATGATAGACCCATTGGTATGATCTTTTCCCTCGATGTATAGCCCACAGTCCTGTTAGAAGAAAAGTGATAGCCCCAAAGAGTCACGGATACATATGATTTAGTCTAAGATTTCCCTTTAAAGGTATGAACAGACTTGGATACTCTGATCTATCCTAAGGAAAAATATTGTTAGCAACAAAACAAACTTGCATAAAGAAATTTAAGACAGCAAAATGGGTGCCAAAATACAACAATAAAGGAATCACTCAGTCCTGCATTCACTCTATTCAGTCAGCCGTGATCACGTTCTTTCATTCGTACTTACAGCTTTGGTAGCAACTTCTGGAAACACAATTTTTAGGACATGCACATACAGACTCTCCAATGGTAGTCTTGGCCAAGAGAACCCCAGTTCCAAAAAGACGGGTGGAATTCACTACTTCATGGAACGTTTTCTTGGTTATACTTATTTTAGGATATCTGGTTCTGTCACATTAAAATTGTCCAGGCACGAACGTTAACAGCGAGCACAGTGTCAATAGCTTAGGTTTCTAGTAATTAGGAATGTCAGGTAACTGCCTTCTCTCAGTATAGGACTTTATTTGGTCACACCACCACTAGTCACAACTCCGTCGGAAGGTTACTGATATTAATATTTTTCTTGCCACAAGGGCTGAAATGTACTTGAGGTTTTTCTCTGGAAGAATTAAATCAGGCTCGATGGGCCCGTTACTTCATTAAATCTTAAAAAAAGTTTATGTAATGGGTACTCTGTCGTTCTGGATGCCAATGCAATCTAGACAGGTTTTACTTTATACACCCAAGTCTTTAAGAAAAAAATGTTTTTGTTCTTCACAGATATTTCTCCGTACAAAACGCTGGTAGAGTTGGGCTACCTCAGTTTTCACTGAATAAAGAAAAAAACAACATATAAAATACTTATACATACTATGTACTCGGTTATAACTTACATTATAAACTGCAAGCGTAGAGCTTGTCTTATCGTTTAAAATTCCCGTGTAATAAGTTATAATTCATAAAATCAATCATCATGAATTAGAAATACCTATGTATTTCATCAATACTCAATGATGAATCAGTGCAGTTTTAAGTTAGTTTTAAAAATATTCTCGACTGAGTATTTAGCAGTTAAATTAAGTTTATTTATAGCTGCATGAGTTTAAGCTAGAAATTATCATTTATTCTGCTTTCCACTGAAACACGTCACTAGAGAATGTAACAGACTTATAAATTAATTTCTCTGCACAAAAATCTAACTGGTGAAATATAATAAACGGTTTTCCCTGAATCACTCAATTCTACTAGATATATATATTTACCTCCACACAGAACTACAGATTAATATCAAGAACTAGAATCCTTCAATATAATGGTAGTCTAGAACTCGGCAAAATGTTGCCAAGAAACTCAGAACTTTGCAATATACAAGATATTTTCTAGCATGAGTGATCTGTCTACTGCAGATTTAGGAGTATGAATGACTAGTCTAAAACTCTCTCAGGTAGATATATCTTAAACAGACAAAGGATCCCACGTTATTTCGCAAACCCCCATCTCCCCCTCTCCTCTCTTAACACTTAACTAAGACGCAGGCCATAACTGCACAACGCGTCTTTGACACCTCCGTCTAACTATTCTCAGTCCTGAGCGATGCAGATGGCAGTTTCCACACCTCATGCTGAGAACTTAGCTGAAGAAAACTCGTGTCAGATGAAAATGTTAGACGATATGTCTGCCATCCCATGTCTATCGAAAAGGATTTCACAGTATTTCGTCTTGTCCAGGGACTGACACGATTATGCATTACGATGCGTTGCCAGAATGAGAAAAGAAACGGCAAAGTCAGAATGGGAAAATATATTTTTTTGCAAGCGAACGAATGCAAAAAAAAAAAACCCCAGGAAAAGGATAAAAGAGCGATAATAAAGTAGAGGACACGGGTAGAAAAGAAAAGAATATAGAAAATTTATTGATCATAAATCTCTATGCGACATAAGGAATACCATTCATGCACATGAAAGGAAAACCTACATGGATGGATCAGAATATCAGCTGTTGCAGCTAAAGGTAGACAAGATGGAAATAGAACTTCTGAACTATTACTGTCAAAACAACAAACCCCTGAGTCTCAGCTCTATACAGGTACCAGCCACCAACTTTATAGCAGTTGGAGACTTTAATAGCCATTTCCAGAGCTGGGGCTATAACCATCTAGATCACAGAGGTGAAGAGGTTGAAACATGGCAAAATGACCACTCCCTAATCCTAGTCAATACTGCCACAGATACTCCTACCTTCTACTCCAGAGGATGGCACACAACTTCAACTCCAGATCTTGCCTTCGCCACCCCAGATATATCTGGACTCATAAGTAGAGAAGTAGGAGACCAACTAGGAGGAAGCGACCATCGCTCAATCTTTCTTACTGTCGAGAGTGTAACTTTCAATACAGGCCCAGCCATTACAAGATGGAATTATGTACAAAACAGCCAATTAGGGTTTATTCAGGCATCAGGTGAATACGCTGCTGTCTGACCTCAAGGTGCAGAACAGAGACATTAGTAAAGTGGTAAAAGACTTCAACAGATGCATACTTCAAGCTGAAAAAGAAACCATTCCCAAAGGATTCCGGTGTAACTACACACCATATTGGTCCAGCACACTCCAAGAACGCCAGGAAGATATGGACAAAGCTAGAAAGGATGCAGAGTCTCAGCCTTCACTTGAAACTCACAACAAATGGAAAAAGACTGTAGCAGAGTTTCAGAGAAAAAAAGCTAGAGAAATAAAATGGCAGCGCGGAACCTTGAGAAAGACGGCAAGAAACTTTGGAGATTTATTTCTTTTTTAATTATTTTTTTTTATAAACATATGCCCGCTATTACTCGAGGCGAAATCTCAGGTTAGAATGTCTAACCTGAGACTGATTTTACTGAGTATCCTATTTTCCCTGTACACTGACAGGTGTGGAGATTAGTTAAATCTCTAAATGAAAAGTATTCCTCACCTAGGCAGACTATCACATTGGATGAAGGTAGCAAAATTCTCAGAGGAAAACAAGCTGCAGAACTGTTTGATAGAAGATACAGTTCAGAAAGCAACTTAACCATTAACATAGACCATCAGAGAGAGATAAGAAAAGAAATATGGGCAACCAAGGGACAGACAGATACTCCTGCCCCAATGAGGGAACCCATCACACTAGGAGAACTACAGAACGCTATTTCCAAGCGTAAGGTCCAAAAGTCACCCGGCCCAGATGAAATCAGCAATGAAATGCTAATAAATCTGAGCTCAGCAGCTAAGACAAAACAGCTGGGTGAAAGGAACTGTACCCCAAGTACGGAGAGAAGCCATACAATACCCATACTAAAGAAAGGGAAATGTAAGACCAAGGCTTCAAGTTACTGGTCAATCAGTCTCACAAGCTGTGTTGGGAAGACTATGGAGCGATAGTCAACCACAGATTGAAATGGTATTTAGAGTCTGAGCAGATCCTGGTGCCGGAGCAAGCTGGATTTAGAGAATGCTACAGTATAGAAGACCAAGTTACCTACTTGTCTCAAGCAGTAGAAGATGCCTTCCAGGAGAAGAAAAAAGGTCCTAACGATCTGGGTCGACTTCAAGCAGGCCTTTGACAAGGTGTGGAAAGATGGCCTTATTGCAAAACTTAGGAGAAGTGGAATCCAAGGCAACATGAGGAGATGGATCCAGTCATACCTGCACAACAGGAGAACTAGAGTCACTCTGGATGGTCTGCAGAGCAGAAAAGTGTTGCTCTATCAGGGGTACCTCAAGGAGGAGTAATTTCTCCAACACTCTTCCTTGTTTACATCAATGACCTGGTAAAAGATCTCCCTGCTGGAGTGAAAGCTGCCTTATATGCAGACGACCTAGTACTCTGGTGCGCCGATGAATACGTCACCACAGAAAATTATAGAATGCAGCGGGCAGCAGACATGCTACTGTCATGGGCAGAGAAATGGCTTATCACAACAAACACAGACAAAACCTGCACAACTGTTAAATCGCTTATTTTGTGATTTAATCTTTTTTTATTGAGAGAGTTCTCATTATTAATTCTGCGGCTCCTAATCATTATTGTTCATTAAATCTTGAGCTATCGTGCTGTTAGTTGTTGTTTACGAATGGTGAGGAATAATCTAAAATCCAACTTGATGAAGTTGATAACGCTGTTTGTGTTAGATCCACACAACGATACAGTGTATTACGTATACAATTCAATTATTCATGGAATTCAATAATACATTAGATCCGTGCAGTCCACTACAGTTCTGTGCAGTCTCCTAGATTAATATCTGTACCGCCAACAAAACTCAGACTGTATATACGCAATGCCGACGAGTCGGATCATCCGAAAATGAGACCTGAAGAATTGGCGAATGATTAATTAATATAAATAAATTACTCCCTTCTGTTCCTAATTCAAGGAAAAATACTACATCAAATAAGCTGCTCCATTAATACTCTGGCCGACCCTATGGCCTATCTTTAAGGAGAACATCTGCACGACTACTATATATTGGGAGCGCTGAAGATCACGTCTGGCTTTCACAGAGTTCAAAATATGAAGGGTCTAGAAAGCTCGTTGTTATGCGTTAGCATAACAACATACCATGTCATGAATGTCTACACAAAATCGTGTTCAATAAAATATATTTAAGTGCAAAGCATCTTATGTTGGCGGCACATCAATATGTTAGCGTGTAACTTTAAACTGGTAACAAATTGTAGTGGGCCAACATAAATAAATAAATATGTCGTAACAACAACGCTGTTCTCCCTCTGCCCCAAGGACAAAGCAGCTAACTTACACCTAGGGGCAACCATGATCAAGGAAGAAAGCTAATCCACCTATCTTGGGGTGACTTTTGACCAAAAGCTTACATGGAATAAGCATATTGAGAATACAGAAGGAAAGGCCCAAAGACGACTAGGCATACTCAGAAAACTAGCAGGTACCAATTGAGGAGCAAATGAACGAACACTAAAGAAGATTTATAATGGAGTAATAAGACCACACTAGAGTTCGACTCAGCAGCATGGTCATCAGCTACTAACTCACATCTGCAGTCGTTGGACTAGGTGCAAAATCATGCTCTCAGGCTCATTACAGGAGCCATGAAAATTACGCCAATATCAGAGATGCAGAAAGCTACTAGATTACAGACACTGTCCTATAGAAGAGACACAAAAAGCATGATCCAGATGGAAAAGTACAACAGTATGCCAACGCACCCAATGAAGGCAAGACTAGATGATCTGGCATTGGGACGTCTAAAACGTAGCAGCTTTGTCCATCGGGGGAAAAAGACTTAAAAGACAGCATCAAGAAGACCTATCCATAATGACAACACCGCTGAAGCCCACCCTATACCCTGTACCATGGGAACAGGCCAGCAGTACCCTCCAAATTAATACATCAGTCAGTGGTCTCACAACTGGAAATGAGTATAAAGATCTGCAAAAACGAACTGCTACATTGAGAATGATCCAAGAAAGCTATCCCGAACAATCATGGATACATGCCTACACAGATGGATCAGCAACAAATGCTGTTAAGAATGGAGGCGCTGGTATCTTTATCTCATATCCTGACAACCACTATGAGACTAGGCATATTCCCACTGGTAAATTCTGTTCCAACTATACAGCTGAGGTTCAAGCTCTAGAGCAAGCTGCAAATATGATTTATAACACCGACTCTGACTGCCACCAGGTAGTCATCCTCACAGATGCACTGTCTGTACTGCAAGCTCTCAAGGGTGGTAAACTCCCACATCTGAGAAATGAACTAAGCAAGGTAGCTGTCAAAAAGCGAACCATACTTCAGTGGGTACCATCCCATTGTGGTGTACCCGGAAATAAAGAGGCATTAAACTTGCAAAAAAAGGAGGAGAATGTGAACAAGAAGATAATGAAATCACATACTTTGAGAAAAAGAGAGCTATCCAGGCTCTCAGAAGAGAACAGAATCAACCCAACGACGACTACCATACTCTTGACCAGCAGGGACAGATCACCATTTTTTGCCTCAGGACAGGGCATAACCAACTGAATAAACACATGTACAAGCTACGACTGTCTGCTTCCCCACTGTGCACATGTGGATTAAAAGAACAAACTGCTGAGCATGTTCTACAGGATTGTCCTCTGTATGACCAGTTAAGAAAGATATACTGGCCTAATGACTAAACTCAAAGCTGTATGGAGCTAAAGAGGAACTCCAGACAATGGTCGAGTTAATCATGAGAACTCGTCTGACGGTGTAAATATCAAAGATGCAATCACAAGAAGAAGAAGAAAAGTAATGTTACACTCATATCTGGAACAAAATTATAAATACATATTTTAAAAAATAATGTTACAATCATATCTGGAATAAAATTATAAAAACATTTTTTAAAATATAGTAAATGAGAGTAAATTTTTTCAATTTCTACGATAAGTCACACTTGTCTTCAACGCGTTACGTCAAGGTGGATATTAAACAATATATGCTTGAATATTATTGCAGGTCAAAGATGTTGCAATTATTAGGTAACAGAATCATAAACAGCCACATATGATAATACAACACAAATATTCAAATCTACTGTCAGGAAAAGCTACATATCTTTATTAATGTGCAGCTGTGAAAGAATTAATTTTGTAAAAAATATTAACATGCAAAATAAATGCTGTCATCACTCTGGCCACATTTGTAAGAACAATCAGTATTCACACCCTTCGGCATTTGCTGAGGAAGACTGAGCACCTATGGGTTTGCCCAGAGTGCAATGATGAACAATAACAATCATCATCATTTTCCTTTGCGCTCCTTATGTAACACAGAGCCATCGCTGTAGCTAGTCCTGCACCAAGTAGTCACATGCATTTGCCTGCCGTGGTGGTTTCTGTGCCTATTTGTTTTACATGATGAGGTTGCCAGCCTCACGCCCAACCTCATTAGTCACCTTGTACGATATGCCAGTGGGTGCAGTAGTACTAGTCTTTTTTTTTTGTCTCTTCAGAGACACCAGGAACTACATACGGCAAAATAATACCAATAACACATTGAGATAAATGACAAAAAGTTGGCCTTTCACAAATATTTTCAGCGCTGCTGACTTGTGCCAATATTTCTACTTAAAATTTTGCCCGGAAAACATATTCTGGTAAAAAAAACAATACTTACAACTATTGTTCCTTCCTTCCCGTGATTCTTATGAAACAATAGCATATTTTTAAACGGGAAATCACAGATTATGTCACTGTTCAGGACAAAGAATGGATCATCATCCTGGCACAGAATGTTCCTGGCAAGTGCTAGAGGCCCAGCTGTAATAATTAAGGGGTTAAAAAAACAGTATTTAACATGTGCTGCTTTGTTCTGTGTCTTATTTCAATTGGATATTGCTTTCCAGAGTTTGTTGCACTTCTGCTCTTAATTGTAGCAGTCAACAGTTTTTCAAGTTTCTTACTTAGTCGTTCCCCTTCTACCGTGAGGTGTAGAGGTTTGGAAGAGAGAGCGCCAGACTATCCTATCGGCTGTCTTCCTCCTGGCTTGGTTCCATTCTAGTCCTCGGTCCTTCAAAGATTGTCTAATGTTGTCCTCCCAGCGGACTCTGGGTCATCCTGGAGGTCTGGATCCCTGGCCCTTTGTTTCCCATGCTTGTTGTGGGAGCCGATCTTCTCCCATTCTGCAGACATGGCCAAACCATCTTAGTTGGGACTGTTCTACTTGAGTCTGCAGGGGGTGGGATTTTAGGCCTTGACATATCGTCTGGTTGCGGACAATGTCTCTTCTTGTTACTTCAACCACCTTCCTCAGATACCTCATTTCTGAGGTTTGGATCTGGCTTTTGTGGGTTGTAGTCATTGTCCATGACTCGCATCCATATGTCAATACTGGGACATAGGTGGAGTGGTATACAGCCATCTTCGTTTTCTTACCAACCTCTCTCTTGCTGAGGAATCCTCGATTTATGGCCTGAAAAAGTCTCCCAGCTGCTGCTTTTCGAGTGGCCAACTCTTCTTTGATGCCTCCCTTTCGGTCTATAATAGCTTCGAGGTATTTAAAGTGGTCGACCTGCTCCAGGACCTGTTTTCCCAGCTTAATCTGATGTCTTCTTTCTTCTCGTGATATCACCATGGATTTTGTTTTAGAGCTGCTTATAACCATCCCTCTCTTCTCCAGCTCTTACTTCCAGACTTGCAGGTTGGATTGGAGATGTGCCTCTGATTTAGCAATCAGGGCAACATCATCAGCAAATGCCAGCTCTGAAATAAAGACCTGTCTCATATTCCAGTACCCCACTGAATACTTTCTTGTTCTCTCCTTACATGCCTTGATGACATCGTCATGAGAAGTATGAAAAGATGACAGGATATCACCTTGTCTTACACCAGTCTTGGTCCTGAACTCTTCTGACTTATGGTTTGCTGTCCTCATATAATTTCTGCAAGACTTGTAGAAGCTCTGTATAGCATGAATCAGAGGTGCTGGAATGTTCTTCCTTGCCAAACAGTCCCAAAGTTTGCTCCAGGGGACCCTGTCAAATGCCTTTTCCAGATCTATGAAACAAAGATGGATCTCACTCTTATACTCAAGGCCTTTTCATTCAGCTGTCTGAGTGTGAAGATTAGGTCTTGAGTACTTCGGTTTGGTCAGAATCCGCACTGGACCTCATCCAATTGTGGCTCAGCTAGGCGTCAGAGTCTCTGCTCTAGGATTCTAGAGTAGATTTTACCAGGGACACTTAGAAGGGATATGCCTCTATGGTTTCCACATTGTCGATTGTCACCCTTTTAGAAAATTGGTGCTATGATGGCAATCTCCCAATCCTTTGGTATGGTCTTGTTGCACCGCGCTGCCTGCAGGACCCTTAAGAGTAATAGGTCGCCTGATGCTCCCATGTACTTAACCATTTCTGGTGTTATACCATCATGCCCTACTACTTTGCCCATCTTGATTTTCTCCAATGCTGCCTTCAGTTCTTCCATCTTTATGTCATCTTCATCATCATTGGTTTTCTCTTCTGTGCTAGTGGTTATCATTTCTGATGCTTGACCTTGCTCACCATCCAGGAGCTCTGAGAAATAATCTTTCCATCTTCCCATTACTTCCTTCGAGGCAGTAAGCAATTTGCCTTGCTTGTCCTTTATAAATTTGAGAGGGCATTGTTTTTCCTTGGGAGCCGCTGTAGCATAGTGGTTAGTGTACTGGCTTCCTAGCTCAGTGGTCTATGATTCGATCCCCAGATGAGGTGGGATTTTTTAAGGCCGCAAATGGCTCCTGGGTTGACCCAGCCCCAATTGGGTACCACAGCAACTCTGGGAAGGTTAAGGCGGCCTGCGTGATGCTGACCACATCACCCCTAGTGTGCCGATGGTCAAGAAAATATTGGCCTAACACCATATTCCCAATATGCCTCAATGGGCGTGTAACGGGATCCTTTACCTTTACTTTTTTATTGTTTTTCCTTCCTCATGTTCTTTAGGGTCTTATATAATGGTTTTCTTGCACATTTTTTTCTAGCTTTTCTCCAAATTCTTCCCAGGACTTCTGTTTTGCTGCTAGCACCTTGTTCTTTGCTTCTGTTCTGAGTGTCACATATTCTCTATATTTCTCCATTTGTCCTGTTGTGTTTTTAGCTCCTAAGTATTGTTTCCATGCCATTTTCTTCTCTCTTATTTTCTCTTTGACTTTCTCTGTCCACCAAGGTGTCCTCTTTCTCTTGTTCCCAAGTCGGTCATCACCACATGCTTCTGCAGCAGCTGTCTTTATGATGTCCTTGAATTTAAGCCAGAGGGTTTCCAAGTCATCAGGTTGTTCTTCTGTGTTGCTCACCACTGCAGCAATAAGCCCCTGATATCTGGTCTTAATTTCTGGCTCTCTCAGCTTGTAGGTCTTAATGCTCATTTCTCCCGTTCGTTTACTTAGTTTCTTGTGTGATGTTAGGCAGTTCCTAGGCTGAGCAACTCTTTCAGTTGTGGTAAAGATTTTTTACAAGGTGCGGTGACCGACTCCATGCCCAACCCTGCTTAGTCTCTTTTTACCACTTGCCTGGTAGGGTACAATGTTACTATTGCTTGTGCTCCCGCCCCCTTTTCAGGCCCTGGTAAATCATGGGTGTTTGTTGCTTTTTATTTGCATTTGGTCAGTAGTATTTTTCCTTGGTTTTCACTTCCTGGATCCCCGAAATGTAACACTGTTATCATCAGTGGGTCCTTGGTGAACCCCTTCCCCCTTCTAGACTTGGGTCAGGGCATGCCTTCTGCAAGTGTTTTTATTTTGCTTACTTTCCACAGACTCCGGTTGTCCCTAGCCAAACTGCAAGTCAGCAGTAAGCAGTTTAAAATCAGAGTTTTCCTTCTACCAGATCAGTTGCTTAACAAAAGTCTTACCAGCTTCATCTACCTGCATCATTCAGTTGTTAGGTCACCACAGACCCACCCTCATCCCATTGCATGTTAATTAAAACAGTCCCACCAACAGAAGGCCAGCAGGTAGGCTTTTAATAGCATAGTCTTAAAGTTACACATGCCATGGGAGCATGTAAATGGAGCTGAGAACTGATCCTCAACTCTGCTCCCAGCCATGACAGTATCTAGGACCAAAGTTGGGCACATGATGCTCACAAGCACCTCAGCCAAAATGTATCATCCAACAAAATCATTTTTGTTTCTTATTCATGACTACTTCTACATTCTATTAGAGTTTTTCTATTCTTTCTAACGAAGGATGATAATATCCATCATCATCATTTATTTTATTTTCGCCATCTGTGGCGCATGCAGCCACCACTACAGCTCCCACCCCTTCCCTACAGGAAGCTTGCCCCAACACATCCATGTACTCTTACAGCAGTGGTTTCTGTAGCAATCTGTTTTACACAATGAGGTTGCCAACCTCATGCCCAACCTCAAATTAGTCGCATTTGCCTATTCTTTCTTCATCTCCTCCGAGACACGACACCCCCTCCCCCCAACTACATGGGATGAAAAAAGGATATGCAATATGCAAAATGAGATTAAAAAATGGAATGAAAAAAAGTTAAAAATTCTACAATAAAACCTACTAACACTATGGAAGACTTAAGTGGATAACAACGATGAATACATTTAATCTCCCACAGACACATATTTACCTGTTCCCAGAGGTTCATTTTCCAGAGATACTGAGATCTTTACACCAAGCTGTGGATATGAGTAACAAAGAATGAGTGTCATCCATTATGGATTTATCTGCATTCAATCTTCTAAACATGAGGCACATATAACCAACAAAATGCAAGTGACAGGATGTATATTTCTTAGCTGCATTCAAACAATACATATAGACCTAATAAGAACAGATGGGGTAATTAAAACATGGACACAAAAACTTTCTTTGAATTCAGAGCCGAACATGAAAGAGATGCCCAGGCCAAATGTCTAGGCTCTGTGGCAACTTGCACCCAGAATTTCTGCACTTGTGACTTTAAATCAAAGAACAGTGTATCTTTTAAATAGGCTGAGAGTTAGGGAACCAACAAACTTTATTTTCAAAGGCTTGAGTCTGACATTCTGCCCTTCCTTTCTCTCACCTGTCAGAGGAAAAGGCAGCAAGGAAGGGAACTCGTCACCCCACCTACCGGTGCTGGACCTAGTATAGTGAAATCTCTAACACTTCACTCCCCTATGGCAGTATCAACT
Source organism: Oreohelix idahoensis (assembly GCA_024509875.1). Classification (NCBI taxonomy): domain Eukaryota; kingdom Metazoa; phylum Mollusca; class Gastropoda; order Stylommatophora; family Oreohelicidae; genus Oreohelix; species Oreohelix idahoensis. Next base: position 54,406 of record JAMPIV010012289.1, on the reverse strand, counting down.
ATGGGACTACCTTTTAAATTACAAAGGCCACCGAGTTTTCTCAAAATAACTAAGAATATTACCAACATGCATAACAGCAACACACACACACACACAGAGAGAGAGAGAGAGAAAATGATGAGACTAACATTTCCTTATACAAAAACCAGGATCAAAGATGTTTAAGGTACAGAGGGTGATTGAAAAATCACTTCCTATTTTTAAACTATCTCTTCACTCCTATCCAATTAATTTATATGAAAACAGGATCCCGTTATACGCCCATTGAGGCATACTGGGAATATGGTATTAAGTCCAAATTTTCTTGACCATCGGCACACTAGGGGTGATGTGGTCAGCATCACGCCAGCCACCTTAACCTTCCCAGAGTTGCTCTGGTACCCAATTCATGAGGCTGGGTCTACTTCAAAGCCATTTGTGGTCTAAAAAATCCCACCTCAACAGGGGATCGAATCATGGACCACCAAGCTAAGCCAGTGAATTTATATAAAACAAACATTAAAATAGACAACTATCACTTTATTACATGAAATGCTATATTACATTACAGATCAATGTGAGATCCTGTTTGTCCTACACATGATTTCATAGAGGGCAGCACAATGTGCTAACTGGAGACACGAAGTTGTGGCGAGACATGATCTCCTACGCCACTAGGCATGGTACTTGAAGAAGACGTCGGCCAAATCACATTAAAAAAGCAGGCCAAACGTAGCTTAAAAGGATCCCGTTACACGCCCATTGAGGCATATGGTGTTAGGCTCATTTTTTCACGACCATGTGGTCATCTTCCCAGAGTTGCTCTGGTACCCAATTCATGAAGTTGGGTCGACCCCGGAGCCGTCTGTGGTCTAAACAAATCCCACCTCAAGTGGGGCCGAACCATGAACCACTGAGCTAGGAAGCCAGTGCACTAACCACTGTGCTACCGCAGCTCCAAAAGTAGCTTAACTCTTTCATTCCAGAGTTATTTTGCACGCTGTGCCAGACTTTTTTTGTGGGCAGAATTTTATAGAGTGAAGTGTTCATCTGTCAGTCTAAATTTTTTTGTGAATTTTCCTTTGAACATGTACTTATTATATACCAAACTGTAGGGAAATTGATAGAGAATTGTAATATATAATGTCTTTGGTAGTATTAACACAAGTATGTTCGGTATACTTAAAATATTTTGCATGTAAAATTGAAAAACGATTAAGTTGACTGTAGAATACGATCTTACCAAAGACAAATTACTGTTGTAGACAATAAAACTTTCTTTTTAGTCTTCAAACATCAAGTTAATCCATATACAAATAAAAAAAAAAACATGCTTATGGCCACAATTAGTACATTTAGTGTTATTCACACCAGTTTTTCCGTGGTCCTTTGTAAGAAAAATATAAATTATGCAATCGTGCATTACGTAATTTTCAAACAAATAAAGAAGAATAACGTCATATAAAAACTTTTTTACTCTTGTTTAATGTTTTAATTGTATCCCTAGCTTCATCTTCTACCAAGAACTAGTGATTCGATGTTACGGTAGGTCTAGTTTTGTTGCTTTTTGATCGGCCAGAATATGACTACGCCCACTCATCAACTAAATCTAGTGTGTCTAGCTTTTCTGCACAGATTCCGTATTTTGACAACAAACTGTGACTACCAAACAATCATCATCAATGTCAGCAATGTTTCAAAGTAGTTTGACACAATTATTTGCTTAGGAGACTCAGAAAATGTAAATATAAAGCGTGACATATTTCTCTAGCAATAACAAAGAAAAATGCAAACACGCGAATTTTCACAAAAATTGTGATAATAACATCCAAACACGCACATGTGCTGATAAACTACAGTCAAATTATTTGTTTAAATAGTAGCGGAAGTCATTCTACGAGTTTTAATATATGAACTGCATTAAACGGACGATTTTTAGGGTTTATGCGTGATAAACTAAAAACCATGCTCTGAGCGTTGTTCTGGCGCGTCGAATTTTGCAACGCTCAGAGTGTTGGTCTGGAGTCAAAGAGTTAAAGTCGGCCAAAAAAAAACTTTTGATTGTCAGAATAGTTCAGGTTTTGGGTGATCAGATTAAAAAGATACGAATCTTACAAAGTGTTTCTGAATACTGCTGTACACAAATGCTGTTCAGATTTATTTTGTTTTATCCAGTTTCCGGGAATAAAAAATAATAAATAAATAAAACTTATTGGTCAAATAACAGTTATTGTTCATCATTTTGACATTTGTGTCATGTATATCCAATGGCTACAAGTGAGAATATACACATTTTAAAACAGGCAGCGACTCTTCAATCACTATGTAAATGAACATCACACCCACCTGTTGTTGTAAACTTTCCATCTCTTTCTCCATCTGCTCAGCCCTGTAGCTAACAGCAAGTACAATGTGGGTTACACCAGCCTTTAATAAAAAATTTGTTAAATTCAAAAGCAAGTTATTTGAATATAACTGTTATAAAACAGAGAAAAAGAAAACGTGGGACACATTCAAATTACATCACATTTCCAGTGACTACTACAACCAACCAACTTCACTTACCATATTATAACTACCTGAGCCCTAGAACCTGCAAAAGTAATTTCGGCAAGACTTTCTTTATCTCCGTTGTATCATGAAAGTGGGACCAGAGGCACTAACATATCCTGGAGATTTCTTTATTTTACTTTTTCCTTCCACTATTGCCATGATATGGAGTGGGGAGCTAAAGTTTGCATTCTTGGGCCAAATGTGTCGCCTTGGCTGCTGTGAGCCCGAGGCCTTGGCTGCTGTGAGCCAGAGTAGGATGTCTGTTGCTTCTTGGTCTTCCCCGTGCTGTGAACCCTAATCTTCTAGTGTTGTAGACATGCAGTGGTTTCTATATCGTGTTATAATGACCAGCAGTTATTGCAGGGGTGATTCTCCACAAACATTTCAGAACAAGACATGGCTTGTGATGCTAAAAGGTGACTTTCTCAATGTGTTTCCTATCCACCTCCAATGCCTTCCTCACCACACATGCCACAGGTAAATTCTGGCTCTTTCCATCCATTTCATTTCAGTGACCCTGTCAAACCACTCTGTCAAATTATCTCTTGGTCGTTGTTTTTAGTTATTCTCCCTGTTTCACAGCCATACAATAGGACTGATTTCACATTTGTTGAAAATCCTAATTTATGTATTGGATTGGATTTCCTTTGGTTTACATGTATTCTCCAATGCAGTGAAAGCCCGTCTTGCCTTCTGTATCCTGATTTTTAAATTACTGTCTGCTCTGTCTACTGTGACTATATTTCAGTGACATACATGTACAAGTCTATTGCAGGGGTGTTTCACAACATACAGATAGTTAAATTTTGCTATGTTTACTCTAATCATCTTTCTTTGTGAATTTTCAGTTGCTGTGACCTCCCCTTAAGTTTTTTTTTTCATTTTGTTCTGCTCATGATGTCAACTAAAGGATAGAGAAGCAACATTTTTGATTGTCCAGCTGTTTTGTCAAAAGTTAATTAAATTCCATTTCACATGTTGATGATGAGAATGGGAGAAGATCGGCTACCACGACATGCATGGGAAACAAAGAGCCAAGGATCCAGACCCCCAGGACGACCCAGAGTCCGCTGGGAGGACAACATTAGACAATCTTTGAAAGACCGAGGACTAGAATGGAACCAGGCCAGGAGGAAGACAGCCGATAGGATAGCCTGGCGCTCTCTCTTCCAAACCTCTACACCTCACGGTAGAAGGGGAATGACTAAGTAAGTAAGTATGTTGATGATGAAGTTTTCCCATCCCATAGGTTATGAGTTTCAACTCTGTTTTCCTTGTGCCAGGTAGTGAAAGGTACATGTCTATTTCAACTGCATTATATCTCCACACAGGGTGTTGGTGATGGAGGGAATAGGTGATAGCAATTACTTCGGCAGGTTTACTAGTGCCAGGCATTCCAGGAGGTGGTGTTCTACTGTTTCTTCCTTCTCTGTTACAGTGGTGCATGGTCTGAGGTCACTCTGTGCAAATATATGTCTTCAGAATGTGCCTACATGAATCTGTCTTAATGTTTTTGATCTGTTACCAATGATCTTCTGTATGTGCTTCATCTTCCAACTGTTGATGCTTATGATAATTATTAGAGACTATGACAACAAATTCTTTCATGTATTGATTTCTGAGATATTGTACATTGAATGGTTTTCTGTAGTTATTTACTCTAATTTTCTGCATTTGAGCTTTACTTTGGTTACTGTTTAGGTGATGATCATGTGATTCCAAACTGCTCATCCCCCCAAATTTTACATCATGTTATGGTCCAAGTCCTCCTGAAGTTCATTAAACCAATAACGAAAACACATGAAGAATTATTAATGCAGTATTCTTCATGAAGAACAACTTACGGAACCCTTTAACATAGAGCTGAAGTGCATCAGGGAAGCCTCTTGCTACAATTTTTCTTCTTACTGGCTTTAAGATTATGAAAAAAAACCCACACACACACACACACATAACCAAGAAATTACAGACTTTTATAAATGGATGCTGGCACAGCACAGAAGGGTTGAAATGATATGACTAGATCATCAAGGGGTAACTGAAATAAAGAACCAAATACCAGAGATGATGAAGAAGTGCTGGTGTTGGAAAGCAAAAAAAATCCACATACACAAAAACTAGCTGACAACATTACAAGGATGTCCCTGATCTGGAATCCCAATGGTAAAAGTGAGACCTAAAAACAGATGGTGAAATGAATTTGAAACAGAGATGAAAGGGGTAAAGAAGACATGGAAATACCTACAACAGGTGGCACCAGGACAGGCAGGTTTAGCCTGAATCTGCTGAAGGTCTATGCTCCACAGGAAGCTAAAGGATAACAATGATCTGAATGTTTATGTAGAGATAAATCTAATTTTCTCAGACATCTTTCAACTCTCCCTGTCAAGCCATGTGCTACCGGGGCCCGAAAGGGGAGCAAAGAATAGTAACACTGTTCCCTGCCAAGCATGTCGTAGAAAGCGACTAAGGAGGGTTGGGCATGGGGCCGGTTACTCCATCCTGTAAAAAAATTTAAACCACAAAAAACTTCAACAAACATGGACAAGTCAATTAAAGAAAATAAAACACAGCCATCCAAGAAAGGGGAAGGTCCTCTCACAGGGACGCGTATGATGCAACACAGAGAAAGCCGAAAGGAGTCTGTGTTACTGACTAACCTTCTTTCTTCTAGAACTTCCAGATTTGGCACCTGGAATGTTAGGACATTAAACGAACAAGGGAAAGTGGCACAAGTAGCATCAGAGATGAGGGAATATAAAATCGAGGTTCTGGGACTGTGTGAAACAAAGTGGAAGGGGGTAGACAGGAAGAAACTCATCACAGGTGAATTGGTGCTGTCCTCAGGACATGAAGACGAAAGTTCACACCACAGTGAAGGGGTAGCTCTTATGTTATCTAAAGAAGCACAGAAAGCACTCATTGAATGGGAAGCCGTTGGATCCAGAATAATAACAGGTACTTTTAAAACAGCTAAAAAGAAAATAAATGTAAATGTCATCCAATGTTATGCACAAAGAAGAGTCTGTGAAAGAAGCATTTTATACTAGACTACAGGAAATTATGGAAAAAGTAAAAAGAAGAGACATCACAATTTTGATGGGTGACATGAATGCAAAGATAGGTACAGTCAACACCGGCTTTGAAGAAGTCATGGGAAAACTGGGACTAGGAATAATGAATGAAAATGGGGAACTATTCTCAAACTGCTGTGCTTCAAATCAACTAGCTATAGGAGGAGGTATGTTTCCACATAAGAGAATACACAAGGCAACATGGATATCACCAGACCATAGAACATAAAATCAGATTGATCATATATGCATAAACAAGAAGTTTAGATCATCATTGCAGGATGTAAAGGTATATAGAGGAGCAGATGTGGCATCAGATCACCACCTTCTGATAGCCAAAGTAAAAATGAAACTCAAGAGATATGCAACAATGCAAAATTATAGACAACAATTTAATGTAGGACATCTAAGAAATCAAGAAACAAGAGACAAATTTGCGGTCACAATATCCAACAAATTCCAAGTGCTCCAACAGCTGGAAGATGTAGAGAATACAGACGACTATTGGCAGCAAATCAAAACGGTATGGAATGAGACATGTGAAGAAATACTGGGGAAAAGGGAACGACAACAAAAAGCATGGATAACAACAGAAACCATCAATAAGATAAAAGACAGAAAAAACAAGAAAGCAGATTTAAACACAAGCAAAACCAGAAGTTCCAAAGCCAAGGCTCAAGAAGTGTACACAGAAGCAAACAAAGAAGTAAAAAGAAGTATCAAAAGAGACAAGAGGAAGTATATTGAAGAGTTGGCAAGAGAGGCAAAAGATGCTGCAGCCAAAGGAAATATGAGAGAACTGTATAACAGCACAAAGAAGCTGACAGGGAAATACAAGCAAACAAGTTGCCTCATAAAAGACAAGAATGGAAAACTGCTCAGCAATACACAAGAGCAAATGAAGAGGTCGACAGAATATTTTGAGGACCTTCTCAATAGACCAGCTTCACTAAACCCCCCGGACATCCGGCCAGCAGAAGAAGAGCTACAAATTAACGGTGAAAGACCAACGAAGGAAGAAATAAGAAAGCCATAAAGCTTCTAAGAGATGGAAAAGCGTCTGGACCTGATGGCATTCCAGCAGAGGCCATCAAAGCAGATATCGACACGGCTACAGAGATGTTATATAAATTACTTGGTAAAGTCTGGGAAAAGGAAGAGATACCAGCAGAATGGAAGGAAGGATATCTGGTTAAGTTGCCTAAGAAAGGAAATTTACAAGAGTGCACAAATTATAGAGGAATAATGTTACTATCAGTGCCAGGAAAAGTATTAAATAGGATTATCCTTGAGAGATTAAAAGAGTCCATAGACAAGAAACTGAGAGATGAACAAGCAGGTTTTCGACAAAACAGATCTTGTACAGACCAGATAGCCACTTTGATTCTTCATGAAGGACAGCTTATAGAACCATTTGGGATAAGAACAGGAGTGCGACATGGATGCCTCTTGTCTCCATTTCTTTTCTTATTAGCAATAGACTGGGTTATGAGAACATCAACAACACACAACAGAAATGGAATCCAGTGGACTCTGACTAAGCAGTTGGATGATCTGGATTTTGTTGATGACTTGGCTCTTCTGTCCCATAACCGTAATCAGATGCAGGACAAATTGAAAACACTCGATGAGAGGTTACAGCAATTGGGTCTGAAAAAACACAGGGAAAAGACAAAGATAATGAGAATAAATGCAGGTAATGAAAACAGGGTTGAACTTGAAGAAGCACCAATACAAGATGTAGAATCGTTCACATATCTTGGCAGCAATATAGACAAAGTTGGAGGGACAGACAGTGATTTCAAAATAAGAATACAAAAAGCAAGAGGAGCTTTCATTGCATTGGGATATGTATGGAGATCAAGAGAAATCGGATCCAACATGAAAATAAGAATCTTCAACTCAAATGTGAAGTCAGTCCTATTGTATGGCTCTGAGACATGAAGAACAACAAAGACAACAACCAAAAAGCTACAGACTTTCATAAATGGGTGCTTGCGTAGAATAGAGGGATTAAAATGGTATGACAAGGTTACCAACGTGGAACTGATGACAAGAACTAGACAGTGACAGTGGAACAAGAGATGAGAAGAAGACGATGGCGATGGATAGGACACACACTGAGAAAACCTGTTGATAGCATTACAAGGCAGTCCTTGTTCTGGAACCCCCAGGGCAAGAGAGGCAGAGGTAGACCAAGAAGCACATGGAGAAGAGAGCTGGAAACAGAGATGAAAATGATAAGGAAAACGTGGAAGGAACTTGAGATGATGGCAAGTGACAAGAGGACTTGGCACGTGTTTGTTGAAGGCCTATGCTCCTTTGGGAGTGGAGGGTTATGAGATGAGAGATGTCAAGCCTAGTTAGTCTCCATGAACAACTATGATGATCTGAACTTCTTGTTTATGTAGTGACAAATCTCATTTTCTCAGACATCTTTCAACTCTCAGTGTCCTGCCTGGATAGCCTACACAAACAACTAGGATGAAGTGCATAAAGCTTTTATACGTAGTAAATGTCAACAGGATGGGACAGCTCGATGCCCAACTATCCTTAGCTACCTTTTACAACATGCATGGTAGGTCATGTCTGTCCTATTTTTGTCTTCTGTTTCACGCCCCGGGAGCAACAAAAGGACTAGTTTTTAAAAAAAAATAAATAATATAATTAAAATAAAGCAAATTCTTGCACTTACATCAACAAGCGCTTCAAGCTGGTGGAACAGCATGGGTTTATTCCCAAACTCAACTAGTGGCTTGGGTATACTCAGAGTGAGGGGGCGGAGACGGGTGCCATAACCACCAACTAGAATTAAGGCTTTCATTACGGTGGATGCTGTCTGTGGGCTGGATTCAACTGTGAACTACTTCAGGACTGATACAAAAAAAGGAAACCTAAGTGGTAAGAAAAAAATAAAGGTTTTCAGACACCAATTTTCAAATTTACAGCAAAATAATAAAGTTATTTAAATACGAAGAACACTTGTAAAGACCTAACAAAACATCTACAGCACAACTGATATCTTTATTGTAAACACACCTCTTTAAATACAGGATTTATATTTATTTTACACCAAAAACACTGACAGAATCACAATTTTTGATTCAGAAAAATGCCACTTAAAGTTGACTATATGTAAGATTAGGCTTCGGTATATATCTCTATGTGTGTATGTGTCACACATACCTATGCCCACTGACCGTAACACTGAAACTATATGGGCAGTTGGACTTGTGTTACATCAATTATCTTTTCCACTACAGACTTAATGTACATTATTATCTCTCTCACTTTCTAAACAACTAAAGGTAATCCCATAGCAGTGGGGGTTTGGGATGTCAGGTATTGGTAGTACCTCTGGTGAAGGAGCTGTCATGCCCTTTTCAGGGCAGCTAGGCCACCTTTGGTCCAAACCTGGCATCCAGCTCTCACCTGTGGCTCCTCGTAGCTGTCAGCATGCGACAGCGGCCACCCCCCGGGAAACGGCTTTGACAGGCCAGCTAAACTAGGTGAGGGTAGCCGACTGGTTATAAACCTTCAGTGAGTTAGGGTCTGCCTACCCATGCATGCGAAGACTGGATTCGGTAGACTGCGCGGAACAAACCACCTGTTGGTTCAACGGGCATGACGGCGATTACCAGCAACGCGCTGTGGAGCATAAGGAGCAGGGTGAGGCACGTAGAAAGCCCTGGTCATCCACTGCACCTGACTTCATCTCCAGTCGTCTTGACTTGTCTTGCCACTGGATTAAGATGGACCCAGGCGAGAGAGTAAGGTCGACGAATTGCGCAACTCTTCCTCACTTTAAACCAAATCACTGCGCAAGTCACTCTTTCATCCACTCATCTATCCACTCACAACAAGTCCTGTGGCGATGGGCGAGCAGCGAAGCGGCAGGCGTGGGTGCGCTGGCAGTCGTAGTCGCAGACCTACACACAGGCGGCTCAGGCCATATAGTCGTCTTCCACTGATCGAAGCAGCAGTGGGATTCGGCAGCCCCCTGAGTGACTGAGCAGCCCTCTTTAGGAAAGCACTGCTCACCTCCATAGCATGAGGAAGGGGCTAGAAAAGGTGCCCTCCTGATTGGGAGAGAACTGGCCAAATACAACATTGACATAGCAGCACTGAGTGAAACTCGACTTGCAAGTGAGGGCCAACTTTGCGAAAAGGGTGCAGGTTATACATTCTATTGGAGCGGGAGAGGAACTGAAGAAAGACGAGAAGCAGGAGTTGGATTTGCAATCAAAACAGCACTTGTTGGCAAGTTAGCGGGGCCCCCAAAGGGAATAAATGACCGACTCATGACGGTCAAGATCCCCCTGCTTTATGGAACGAAACATGCCACCATCATCAGCGTGTATGCACCAACTATGACAAACCAGGATGACGTCAAGGATAAGTTTTACGAAGAACTACATGCAGTCATTGCATCAGTTCCTAAAGCAGATAAGCTTATCATTCTTGGTGACTTTAATGCAAGAGTAGGCTCAGATAACATCTCCTGGAATGGCACTATCGGAAAGTACGGCGTGGGTCGCTGTAACAGCAATGGACTTCTTCTCCTTCAGACTTGCGCAGAACATGACCTCCTTGTCACCAACACCATTTTTCGACTTCCTATCCGCAACAGGACCTCCTGGATGCACCCTCGCTCAAAGCATTGGCACCTAATTGACTATGTAATTGTTAGGAAGAAGGACAGGCAAGATGTCCGGGTGACCAAGTCCATGTGTGGTGCCGAATGCTGGACTGATCATCGCCTCATTGTGTCTAAACTTAAAATTCGTATCCAACCAGCCAGGCGCCCTCAGGGGAAGAAAACTAAAAAAAGGCTGGATGTCACCAAACTAAAGAAGACAAAAATCAAACAGTCATTTACTGACACCCTAGAAGACCGTCTCAAATCTATCTCGTTAGACAGCCAAAGTGTGGAAACAAATTGGGCAGCCCTAAGCGAGCAGATCTACAACACTGCTACTGAGGTCCTGGGTCCCGCCATCAAGAAACAAAATGACTGGTTTGATGAGAACTCAGATGATATAAAGAAGATGTTGGCTGAGAAACACCATCTCCATAAAGCATATTTAAATGATCCAAAATCTACATCCAAGAAAGACGCTTTCAACAACATGCGTAGAATCATCCAACATAAACTACGCCAGATGCGGGATTCATGGCTGAGTAATAAAGCAGATGAGCTCCAAGGCTTTGCTGACAGACATGACTTGAAAAATGTTTACCATGCACTCAAAGCGGTCTATGGTCCAACATCATCAGGATCATTTCCCCTCCTGAATACAGATGGAAAAACACTAATTACAGACAAGGAAAAAATTCTCCAACGCTGGGTCGAACATTTTAATAATATTCTGAACCAGCCATCATCTATTAACGACGAAGCCATCAACCGACTGCCCCAAATTCCTATAAATGAAGCACTAGATGATATACCAACTCTGGAGGAAACTCAAAAAGCAATTCGTCAACTTTCTAGTGGAAAGGCCCCTGGCTCCGATTCAATTCCTGTTGAGGTCTATAAAGATGGCGGTACAGTTCTGATAGAGAAACTTCACATGATCTTCCAGCAAATGTGACAGAGTGAAACCATCCCACACAACCTCAAAGATGCGTCAATTGTACATCTTTATAAACGTAAAGGTAATCGCCAAGACTGTAACAACCATCGAGGCATCTCCCTATTATCAATCGCTGGGAAGATATTCACCAGAATCCTTCTTAATCGCCTTACAGCTCATCTTGACAAAGGTCTTCTACCTGAAAGTCAGTGTGGATTCCGGAAAGAACGTGGAACCACCGATATGGTGTTCGCTGCAAGACAGCTACAAGAAAAATGCCAAGAACAGCACTGTGGCCTGTACACAGCTTTCATCGATTTGACAAAGACGTTCGACATGGTCAGTAGAGAGGGTCTATGGAAGATCATGGCAAAATACGGCTGCCCAAAGAAATTTATCTCAATAGTGCAGCAACTGCATGATGGAATGCAGGCTAGAGTTCAGGAAAATGGTGAGCTATCGGAGCCTTTCTCAGTCTCAAATGGAGTTAAACAAGGGTGTGTACTTGCACCGACTCTGTTCAGTATCATGTTTTCTGCTATGCTGACTGATGCTTTCAGAGACGGGGACACAGGAATCAACATCAGATATCGTATTGATGGAAAATTGTTTAACCTTAGGAGGCTTCAAGCAAAAACCAAGGTCAAATCACACACCATCAGGGATCTTCTGTTTGCTGACGATTGTGCCCTCAGTGCTGGCTCAGAGGCTGATCTGCAGCATAGCGTGGATAGATTCTCCGAAGCCTGTTCCAACTTTGGGCTTACCATCAACATGGAGAAAACAGAAATCATGTACCAACCAGCTCCTGTCACAATTTATACTGAGCCAATCATCAAGGTAAATGGTGAGAAACTGAATGTTGTGAACAGATTCACATACCTTGGTAGCACACTATCCCAGAACATCGTCATTGATGATGAGGTGAACACCAGGATCTCCAAAGCCAGCAGCACATTTGACAGACTATACACCAATGTTTGGCATCAAAGTGGCATTAGTCTACAGACAAAGCTGAAGGTGTACAGAGCTGCGGTGCTTCCAGTGCTGCTTTATGCATGTGAAACATGGACTGTTTACAGGCACCACGTAAAGAAGCTAAACCACTTCCATACAGTCTGTCTCAGGAAGGTAATGAACATCAAATGGCAAGACAAGATCCCAGATACCGCCGTTCTTGACAGAGCTGGTATCCCTAGCATTGATACTATACTGATGCAGTCACAGCTTCGCTGGGCAGGTCATGTAGTCCGCATGCCAGACCATCGACTGCCAAAGATACTCTTTTATGGTGAGATGCAGAAGGGTAAACGCTCCCATGGTGGCCAAAAGAAGCGCTTCAAAGACACGCTTAAGACTTCATTAAAAACCTTTGACATAAGCCCTGACACATAGGAAGCTGCTGCGCAAGACCGAACTGCCTGGCGCACATCTCTTCGTAAAGGTGCAGCGGCATGCGAATCATCCAGAAGAGCATCAGCGGAACAGCGGAGACAAGCTAGAAAAGACCGTGTAATAAAACCTTCACATGATGCAAACATTCCCTGCCCACACTGTCCGAGATCTTTCCAGGCCCGCATCGGGCTCATCAGTCACCTTCGTACTCATAGACTATCCTAACATATTCCTAATAATTGGATGAACAGAGTGGTCTTCAACACCCATGATGGACGAACAACAACAACTGGCGTAGGGGAGTGAAGTGTTAGAGATTTCACTATACTAAGTCCAACATCGAGAGGTGGGGTGACTAGTTCCCTTCCTCGCTGCCTTTTTGTTCCCTAACTCAACTGCAAAGTCAGGTACCCATTTACAGCTGGGTAGACTGAAGCATGTTGATACTGTGAATCGAACCTGGCACTTTTACAGCGAGACACCAGCGCTCAAACCACCCTGTTAATCGGCCGCTTCTCACTTTCTATTCCTGTTTAATCTTAACTCTAATGCTCTTGATGCATCAAATATCAAGCTGCGCACAAAAAGTACCATCTCTGCTTAATGCAATGAAGAAACAACACAGCACACCTATTCATGAATTCAGTAGCAAGACAAGCCAGTTCCAGGAAAAATGATTCACATTATCTCCCACTAAGGCAAAAGCAATTAGCTGCAATACTGCCTTATTTAGCCTCTAAAGATGTCTGACTTGTGAAGAATCTTCGGTTAACAATGCTATGATCAAGTGAGAAGGCTCCCATAATACTGACAGCCAAACTTTGCCATTATCATCATCATCACTCTTCAACCCCCTTAGGAGTATAGGCCATCAACAAACTTATGCCAAGTCTTCCTGTCCCGTGCCATGAGTTCCAGGTTTTTCCGTGTCTTCTTCATAACTGTCCTTTGTGTTTCCAGTTCTCTTCTCCATGTGTTTCTTCTTCTTCTGCATTCGTTCTGAAAAGGACGTTGGTTGCGTTGTGTCACTGTTTACAGCAAAGCTGCGATATCTGCGCCTTTCAGCCTGACACATCCGACTTCGGCATGGCATTTTTTTTAGGACCGGGTTTGCCTTCCCACTTCGATCCCTATTCTCTCAGCCAGACTGCAGTGTTGCAGCCTGTTTCCAGGACCACCACTTGGAGGTGGAGTAGGGTCTTGGTCAGCTCTGGTTCGCTGACCCTGACGCAAGCAGTCAGCTATGGGTCGCTGACTGCATTCCTCACTGTTGACGTGTTGAATATTCAGTGCAAAATAAACAACTCAGACATGCTCAATGGACTGCACAATGTGCATTCTGCAATACCCATTGATTTTATTTTTATTGCAGTGCAAATTTTAGTGCAAGTCAGTGGGGCAGCAATAAACTAGATATTATTGTAACAGACTGGTACAGGATTAATATTATATGTATTATAACTAAGAAGGGAACCACTAACTGGTAAGCTTTAAGATTGTTATCTTTTAATCTAAAATGCAACAACTGTCCAAGCAGCAGAAAAAAACCACTTGCAAAAACTATAAACGTATTCACATTATTTACTGCCCACCTAAATTACACCATTAGGATGTGACACATAAAACTGAAACATTAAAACTTACTAAACAATGCACCTGACAATTACAACTAAAAAACAAAACAAATACATTCACATACAAATGCAGATACCGGATATGCATTATTTTAACATATGAAGCTCACAGTTTGACAGTTTTACAGAGAAAATGCAAGAAACACATAAGTTGACTTAGCACACATATTCATGATTCAAGCAATCAGTTTACCTGGTAAGACAGGTGTCAGCAAACTTATTCAGAGATGGGTAGTAAAGTAAATATCATAAGTGTCGCGAGCAAAGACAGCGTGGTAAAATCAAGGATAATTACGAGATCAGATAACAGCCTCTACACAAATCTATTTATTATCAAAATATGTATACTGCAGATTATCATTATGTACAATCAGATTTGGGGGAATTAGTGAGAAAGATTAATTATTTTTCTTTGAAGTCAAAATTACTCTTAATCTGAATTAAAAAATTGGTGTTCCCTATCATCCAAAGAAAGAGAAAGCAAATATTATTACTGGCGAATTAAAAAATGTCTATGTGGGGACACAGAAATTGACAACCGCATTGGCAAAGCTGCAGCTACTTTTGCCCGCCTCACATTGCGTGTTTGGGGAAACTCCAAACTCACAATGAAGACCAAAGCTGCGGTAGATAATGCCTGCGTCACCAGCACAGGCAGCGAGGCCTGGACAACCTCTGCTAAGCAAGAAAGAAGGCTCAATACCTTCCATCTACAGTGCCTACACCACATCCTTGGCATTTCGTGGAAAGATAAAGTGACAAATGTCGAGGTGTTGTCACATGCTGGCCTTCAAAGCATGTATACACTGCTTAGACAGCAAAGACTACGCTGGCTTGGCCATGTCCGTCGCATGGAAGATGGTCGCATCCAAAAGATATCTTCTATGGCCAACTAACAGATGGCAGAAGAACAGTTGGGCGACCGCAGCTGAGGTTCAAAGATGTGCGCAAGAGAGACATGAGGGCACTAGATATAAATCCAGCAACGTTGGAGGATGAAGCTGCCGATCACACCAAGTGGCGATGCTATCTACGGCGCCAACTCAGATTGAGCGAAAAGAAACTAACACAACAAGCAGAAGAGATGAGAAAATGTCAAAAGAAACACCAGGAAAATAAGCAGCTGAGGGCTGTCACCACAGGGGCGCATTCCCATAGTCAGTTATGACTAAAGGGGCTGTTATTATTATGTAGGGACAAAAACTTCATTGAAAAAGCGTACAGTTCAAAAATTTCAAAATCAATGTAAAATTAACCATATTCTCCAGTTTGCAGTGACGTTATTAGAAATGGATCACTGATTCAATAGACCAATATATCACTGGCAGGGTGAATAAAATTAAGCTGCGGGCCATAGTTTGCCGACCCACGTGGTAAGAGATTATTTTCATATTTAAAAAAAAAAAAAAGTCATAATTCATCTCAACTGTTCTGTTCAGTGCTACATACACAATAAGCAATCTTTCCACCAGAGCACTATCTATATCTCTGCAAGAATAAACAACATTCTTACTTCTTACTTTTCTTCTTCTTTGTACTTCAGCTACATGTGGAGCATGGACTTTCAGTTACCTCATGCCAAGCCAGAGCACAGACTTTCGGTTACTTCATGCCAAGCCAGAGTACAGACTTTCAGTTACTTCATGCCAAGCCAGAGTACAGACTTTCAGTTACTTCATGCCAAGTAAGTGAACAGACTTTCAGTTACTTCAAGCCAAGCCAGAGCACAGACTTTCAGTTACTTCATGCCAAGCCAGAGTACAGACTTTCAGTTACTTCATGCCAAGCCAGAGCAAAAACTTTCAGTTACTTCATGCCAAGCCAGAGTACAGACTTTCAGTTACTTCATGCCAAGCCAGAGTACAGACTTTCAGTTACTTCATGCCAAGCCAGAGCAAAGACTTTCAGTTACTTCATGCCAAGCCAGAGCAAAGACTTTCATTTACTTCATGCCAAGCCAAAGCAAAGACTTTCAGTTACTTCATGCCAAGCCAGAGTACAGACTTTCAGTTACTTCATGCCAAGCCAGAGCAAAGACTTTCAGTTACTTCATGCCAAGCCAGAGCAAAGACTTTCATTTACTTCATGCCAAGCCAAAGCAAAGACTTTCAGTTACTTCATGCCAAGCCAGAGCAAAGACTTTCAGTTACTTCATGCCAAGCCATCCTGTCTTGCCCCATTAGTTCAAGCCCCTTCAATGCCTTCCTTATCCTTGTTTAGGGGAGAAACTATGGTGAAAAGTTATTTTAATATGTTATTACAGGATTTTAATTACAATGCATAACCTTAATGTACAAATATATATCTATATAATAACAGTGTATGATGGTACAGTGCTGTTAGTCAACAGGGAAACATTGCTTTAAAAAAAATGTTGAGTTATCAGCAACAAATTTGAATAGAAAGCTTATCAATGTATTTTAAAATTTTAAACTACGCATGGAAGATGGTGGCATCCCAAAAGATATCTTCTACAGAAAACTGACAGATCGCAAAAGAACAGATGGGCGGCTGCAGCTGAGGTTCAAAGATGTGTGTAAGAGTGACACGTGGGCACTGGACATAAATCCAGCAACCTGGGAGGATGAAGCTGCCGATCACACCAAGTGGCCATGCTCTCTCCGGCACCATCTCAGATTGGGCAAAAAGAAGCTCTCACAGCAAGCAGAAGAGGAAAAATGTCGAAAAGAAGACCATGAAAATAAGCAGCTGAAGGTTGTCACCTCAGGGGCGCATTCCCATAGTCAGTTATGACTGAAGGGATTATTATTATTATCAGCATAGATCTTTGGTAACTGTAGTAGATCCCAAGCTATGGGACATGAAATGTAGTTTTTAAAAAAAAAACAATTTGGCAAAAATTCTGCATCATACACAGCAAATAAAAATTGTGATAAGATATTATAAATCTTTTCTATTAACAGTGCTTACAACGAACATACAATTTATGTGCCAAGTCTCATGCTGAATAATGAATAAATAAGCAAGTTATAAGTAAATTAGCAACACGAAACAAGGTTTTGAGAAATTAATGGTTTTCTTCAAAACAAAAGCATAATATCATAAAAAATACAATTTTCAAAGTCTAAACGAAATAAAATTTTCACAGTCTAAATACATCTTTCTGGAATGTATTCTGATAACCGATTTGGACATATTTAGATTCAGGGATTCTAAACTATCGGAAAACAGACTAATGATAATTTCTATATTATTTTTTATTTTGACTTAAAAATCCAGTGCCTTTATTTAAATTAGTTACAAAAGTATATGTAATATGTTACATAAGATACATGTCTCTGTTAAGCCTAATGATGTTTTAACACCTTAAATTATGCAAATAAATCATGTAAATTAGCTCATTAAGTTTTCTTGATGCTGTAAATTTTATTTTTATGTTAACTGATTCCTAATTTGTTTTAGTAACTACAGAAGTAAGATGTTACTTAACTCTTTAAGTCCTGATCAACGTTATATCGGTTTTCCGGTTCAACCTGTTTGACCTGATCAACGTTATATCGTATTTTGTATCTTTTGCTCCTTCCTAGAGCTGTTTTCCAATTTTAACAACCCAAAATGTCATTTCCGACAGGAAGACCTTCTAGTAAATACCTCGTGCGTTTAAGAGAGAACGTGTTTTTGTGATTTGATATTAATGTAAGATTTTTTTAAGCGCATATTTTATAAGATCAAATGGCCACGCCCACTGCTTCTGGTAGACCTCTGAATTAACTTCAGAGCAAGCTAGAAAGTTATTTGAAGAAATTCTAGATAGTGATAATAATTCAGATTGTAGTATTTATTCAGGATAGTCTGGCGCTCTCTCTTCCAAACCTCTACACCTCACCGTAGAAGGGGAACGACTAAGTAAGTAAGTATTTATTCATAGGATAGTGAAGATGACTCAGATTTTCAGCAGGAGCCTGATATCGAGTCCTCGGAAACCGAGGGGGATAATGGAAGGTCTGATGTCGATAATGAAGTTATGGATACAGGAGCATGTAATCAGACTGTAATAAGTTCATATAATATGTCATGATAAAGTAATGTTTATATATAGGCCTAGTGTAAATATATTTGTGAGTGACCTTATGTGATTTCCTATGGATTAGACATCATCTTGAGAAGAGAAGCAGCTCAGCAAGGTAATAATATATAATTTCCTCTTTTTTACAACCACGTGACCTGTTGTTGTAATCTGTGAAATTAACAACTTCCTGAGTGTTTATTGACTAAAAACTGATTGTACTTTGTTAGAATACTTCTGTTTGTGACATTCTGAAACTTTACCCTTGGATATTCTTCTGGGGGAACAATTCTAGAAGAATTTGATTGAATACTTTTGCTCTAATTTTTCACTGGCGTATTCTTTCAGCCTCCATTTTACCTTGAATAACTAATAATTTGTCAATGAATGCTTTTATACTTGTAGCACTAGAATAAAGTACATCCATTTACCTTCAGTTTTATATATAACAACAAATTTATTTATGCATATAAACATTTAAAAAAATTATTTCCAAACAACAACAATAAAAACACACTGGGGTGGCCATTTTTGTTTGGGCCAAACCCACTGTTTTGCTTGGGACTGAAAGAGTTAAAATACATATTAAAACTCCATGATGTAATGACACCTTAAAAGTGATAATCAGAATGTGTGGTTTACATGTAACAATTAAATAAATTACAGGTATACAAATTAGATTATAAGGCAGATATGAATTTGCAATTTCTTTTGTACACTAAGTGATTCATTACCTCAAAATATATAAATGTGCTAATTTTGATTTAGACAGCACTAAAACTCAATTTAATATTTTTTTAAAGATCTTTGGTGCTGTTTAAGATACATAAAAATATGGTCACAGATTTCTTATTTTTATTACATTTTAAAATATAAAAATGTCAATGACTTTTTTCTTTACCAACTGATTTCAAAATTCAAAAACATATTTTATTTTAGTTGTCCTTGGCTAAATGTACTAATTAATAATTTGCAATATGAGTTCTAGAAAAATGCTTAGGGAATGCCTATAGTTTACCTATTTTTGCTAGTTATTTCCTTTGTAAACCCATATCTGTAAAGTTTTCATCTAAATGACAAAAACTTCTGCTGTTGATGAGTAGCTTGCCTTTTAACATACATATTTCCCTTCCAATTTTCAAACAAAATAGTATATTGTGTCATGTCAGAGAGTAATATGGTAAGGTATAAATATAGGAGGCCAACTTATATGTACAAGTACTTACATAAGGTGATGAATACTGCTGTACACAAATAATATTAATCTATCTCTTATTTTCAAACTTAGCACAAGGGACCCAAGACGCAACAAACGTGAGGATGCAGTAAACAACCCATAGATTGACTGCCTGTGCCAGTGAACCAGAGCTGACCAAGACCCTACTCCACCTCCAAGTGGTGATCCTGGAAACAGGCTGCATCACTGCAGTCTGGCTGATGGAGTAGGGATCAAAGAGGGAAGGCAAACCCGGTCCCAAAAAATGACTTGCAGAAGTCGGATGTGTCGGCCGAAAGGCGCAAATATCGCAGTTTCGCTGCAAACAGACACAACACAACCAACGTCCTTTTCAGGGCGAACGAGGAAGAAGAAACTTAGCACAGAAAAGATACTAAAAACTTCTCCAGTACCACAGATACTGACAATCTCTAAATAATGAAGAATATTAGAGCCCTGTGAAGAGCAAATGAATAAATAAATAAATATAGCTACCGTATATACTCAAGTATAAGTCGAGAAGTTTATTCTCATTTTGGACCTTAAAAAGTGCACCCCCAACTTATAGTCAAATCAAAACAAAAAAATCATGAAATTGGTAACTGGTATCCTTCAGATATAAACTTGATGTTTCATTAAATGTTTTAATCAAAACATCTTAAGTAATACATGTTTGAATTTCAACTTGAGACTGCTTTATTGACCTGCCTCATTCATTTAGTCTATCATCAATACCATTACATCTTTCACTAGTTTCACTTTCGTCAGTGTCACTGTCAGAGTTTAATTTGGGCCCTTAATAAATATCTACATCTGATTCGACCACACCATTAGCGTCCTGATCAAATAACAAGTCACTTCTCAGATGCCAAAGTAAATATTTGACCGCCTGGAAAGTCATGGCTTTAAAATATATTTAAAAAATCATAATATCGATCGATTTAAAAAAAATAAAATCCAGAAAACGGAAGCTTTACATGTACCAAAAATCTATTTATAACTCAGGTCTCACTATATACTGAGATCTTGTTGCTGCCTGGCAACAATCGACAACAGTATTTTAACTTTCCAGGCGGTTGATTTCAGGTGTTTTAAATGATGAAAGAGTACCAAAAGCGATAGAATTTGCACAAAGCCACGGAAATTCCAATGCGATGCAGGAATTCAGAATCGATGAAAAACTTGATTCATCTATAATCGGGTTCTTTATCTTGGAAGCTTTTAAGTCCTAAAGTCTACTGGTCAATATAGTTGGATCAACCTATACTCGAGTATATACGGTAATTAACTGGCACTCGGACAATCACTACAGTACCAAAGATACTAACAATTTCTATGTCCGATACCAAGTATAAAGAAATGAGACTTCTGGGTCGCATTTCAAGATAACTATCATTCTTTCTTTTTTTTTCAGTTATGAAGGAAAATATTCTTTTCACCCTTTAATGAGTTATAATTAGGATATCATAGGGGGTTGGAGTGGATAAGAGGTATGGCGTCCACCTCGAATTCTAGAGGTACCAAGTTCGATTCCCAGTTGAGGGAATATAATTTATGGAAATTTTTTTCTCAGAACCAGTGGTCCTAATGATGTCATACTCCCCCCTGGTCTCATTGGTAGTGAGATCGGATGCCTAGCCTTCTCGGATAAGGGCAAAAATATAGGAGGTCCCGTGTGCAAGTTGCACATGTTTAAAAATCCCATGGCAGTTGGAAATCGTAAAGAGTCGGTCTATCAGGCCACTGCCCTGGAAAAATTTAAAAATTAGAAACCTACCCACCACAAAAATATTTATAGAATGTGTGATTCCTATATACATACATTGGGATTCTTGCCGGTGCTATGGTGCTGAGATCCTCCTTGAGCGATTTAAGGGAGGAGATAGGAGCACTGATGGAGTTGTCCGTATGCATTGAAGATAGTCATTAAAACCAAACCAAACAGGATACAGAGTGTCTCTAAGTCCAGATATTTTCAACTGATGATACCTGATCATAGTATCATTTCTCCTTTCCAATTATTGTAAATTTACTAAAGTGTCAAATTGAGTGAATGATATGTGTTCTCTTATCCTTGTCCTAAAGAGGTAGTTTCCCTGTAAATGTCGTGTTGTTAATAAGGGAAAGGAGAGTGTGAAAGTCTGGAGTGTTTGGGATGACATCTAAGTCACTCTCTATTTGTCATTATCAAAACATGTTACAAGAACTACACTAGGCCTTCACCCTCCCTCAATACCCTTCTCACCAATCATTATATAATATATTTGTTTTTGTTATTTACTGTTTCACTAAACTATGTAGTTCTTTAGGTCTGTCTATTCTTAACACCTGTTATATAGTTATGGGTGAACTGCTTGCCTACAAATAATTTAATACTGAATTTATCTTTTGTTCATACTTCTTATATTTTAGTAAGAAATGCTCCATATAACTATCTTTTAGACATTCTGCGCAGTAATGTTCTTCTGTTCTAAAACAGCCCATTCCCAGTTGTAGTGTAAGCAGTTTCTTATTGCTTGGAATTTTTAGTTCCTGAGATACATGACATATTCTTGTCAGAGCGCTGAACCACTTATATGCATGTCTGCATTTCAGACTTCTATCCCATGCTACTGTCCATTCATCATATACTATAGGCCTACTTTTAATTACGCTTTTGATCTGTTATGGACACCCCCACATTTGTTGAGTTTTAAATAGATCTGCATTTCTTGGCTTCTTTATATGCCTGTTTTATTTTCTTCCACGCCAACATGTGAAGAGGTGCCAGAGCTATTAAAACTGACTATCCTATGCAGTTAAGACTGTCCGTTTATGGGGAGGGAAGATTTCTAGTGCTTTTAGAATTGCTACCATCTCTACTGTGAAAATATGTGTATTTTCTATGACGTTATATCCTTTTACAATGTTCCAGGTCGGCATTCAAATTCCTATCCCTAAAGTATTATCTTCTTCTTTGGACCCATCTGTGCACACTTTAATACTGCCCTATGATATTTGCTGTAGGGGGCTTATATATTTCATAGCTTTGTTGGTAATCTTTACCTTTAGTGCGTCGAGTATGTATAATATGTGTATTTTCGTACCATTTAGAGTTAGGGTTGGGGTTAACCTTAACCCCAACCCTAACTCAATACACATATTATACATAGGCCTACTCGACGGCACTAAAGGTAAAGATTAGCGCAATTTCCGCATCAGTCTACCATTCATTTTATAGGCCCTATCAGTCTAAGAAACAATGAGTGGTTATTCAAGAAATTCGTTTCCCGGCTGCAACGGACAACAAAAATTAAAATAAATAAAAATAATACCTGGATTTGCTAACCGTTCCAGCGTCATGCAGGACAGCTTAAATGTATTATGTGACTTGAACTAATACAACGTTTTATTCATGTACATTGGAATGATGAAACGCAAGTTGAATAGAGATTGCCACGAAACAGATTACGCCTGCAAAAACTTCCGGGTCAAATACTCATAGCAGCAGACCGTTTAGTTTGCATTGGTGGTTAACTTCCGTTTGTTAAACCTGTATCGTGTGACTTGTCAATGTATGATTAACCCGAATATCAGGAGCATAAACGTTTTAGGATGGAGAAAGTATTAGAGAAGCAAATGGATGAGATGTATGTAGTTGAAGTGTTCATTACCTTTTTTTTTTTTTAAATTAGTGAAGGAAAATATCCCGTTCAACCTCTGATGGGTTATAATTAGGATATAGCCTAGGCCCATATTGTTTTCAATTCCAAATAATATGAACAACTGCCGATATGAGAAAGTGGCATCACACCTGTCAAATCATTGTAAAGAGGGAAAATCACAATTACCAATTGGGGGGGGGGGGGGGGTGTAAAAGGCCTGGTGGTTCCAGTTATATAACTGACCTTAACAGATATTTAATTGACTTTCATCTGTTAAAAGTCATATGCATTGTAAGAACAGCATCAGACCTTCACATTCCCAACCACTATATATTAATCTTTGTTCGTGTTAAATATTGTTTGACTATATTATGCAGTTCCCTAGGTCTGTCTATTCTCAACACCTCTTCTATATTTAGAGGTAAGTTTGATGCCTGCAAATAATCTAATATTGGTATTCTCATTTGTTCATACCTCTTACATTTTAACAAATGTTCTATATTATTGTCTTGTAGACATCCTGCACAGTAAGGTTCTTCTATTCTGAAATAGCCTTTTCCCAGCTGTAATCTGAGGTTTCTTATTACTGGGAATTTTCAATTCCCTAGATATCTGACATTTTCTTATCTTCATTACCCTTTTTTCTTTTAATAGTCCATATATGCCATCATACTTGATTCTTTCATGTTTGCCATTGAGTTCAATTGGAAGAAACGGACTAGGGTAATAGACCTACATATTAACAATGACAAATAGTAACATAAATATCATTTAAAAAACCCGAACTTTCTCACCCTCATCCCCTCCTTTTTTCGATACAATGAGAAGACTACCATTTTAGGACAGAAGAAAAAAAAACATGCACGCACATCTACACAGTTTGAAATTTTTAATTAACTTTATTTACAGTAGGTTGGACAGAAGGAATGACGCCACTATCAGATTCAAAGATCGGCCATTGAACATATCTGGAATTAGTATATTACTTAAAAAAAAAAAAAAATTGTATAGACTCATCCTAACAAATGAAAGATACTTCTAGAGATTCACCATTCGTAAGCCACAGTTACAAATAGGAGACAAAAGACAAGAAATATAGACAGGTTAAGAGAAATGGACAATGCAAATACGTGAAAAAAAGAGATGACTAAATCAAAGATAAGATGAGAAAGATGAACAAGAGAAATGAATGACACTGGTAACACTAGAAAAAAAGTAGGCCCTCCATAAATAAGCCAGTGAAAATACGAAATAAGAAAGAAATATGGACACACAAAAGCCGAAAGGAAGTCATTGCCATGAAAATGGATGCCTTGACTGTAAAACACAAAACCAGAATTGTATTCTCGAATGTCAGAACTATGAATGAGGCAAGAAAACAGAAAGCAGATCACAACAGAAATGAGAAACTATAGATTAATTATCCTGGGAATAAATGAGAGCAGATGGACTGGGTCAGGGAAATTAAAAACAGCAACAGGAGAAACATTACTCTGGAAGAAATGATGGACAGCACAATGAAGGCGTAGCCATTTATCCTAAAGAAAGGAACAGAAAAGTCATCCATCAACAACAGACTGATAAGAACAAGACTGAGAGGGAGATTCACCAACACCACAATAATACAATGCTATGCACCAAAAAATGACAGCGATGAAGATGTCAAGGACGAATTCTATCAACAGCTACAAAAGGAAATGGAAACCTCACCTAGATACGATCTTATCATAGTAATATTATGTTGGTAAGAAACAAGGAAATCTCATCACAGCACAGGGGCGGGAAACAAGATGGGCAGAGCACTTTAGAGAAACACTGAATAAGGAACCACTAGGGATACAGCTGAATGTTCCTGAGGCTGAAAAATGATCTAGACGTAAATACAGACATTCCGTGAAGGGAAGAAATAATCACAGCTATCAAAGTGTTAAAGAATGGAAAAGCTCCTGGTCAGGACAATTTAAATGCTGAGTTATTTAAGACAGACCCTGACCTAGCAGCAGAACTATTAGAACCACTATTTGCAGAAGTTTGGAAAACAGAGACAACACCAGTAGAGTGGAGTAAAGGAATAATTGTCAAATTGCCCAAGAAGGGCGACCTTGCAGACTGCAACAACTGGAGAGGAATTACTCTTCTCTCAGTTCCCAGTAAAATACTAGCCAGGATAATTATCCAGATAATTTCAAAAGCAGTAGACCATAAACTGAAGAAAGAACAAGCAGGATTCAGAAAGAACAGAAGATGTGCAGATCATATATTCACCCTCAGGAACATTATAGAGCAGTGCTCAGAATGGCAGAGACAGCTAGCTATACATGAACTTTAGTTGATTTTGAAAAGGCATACATATGGAAAATACAGAGGGCTTATGGAATTCCCAACTGCACTGTTTCATAAAAAGCCTCTCTGCTGACTTTACATGTAGTATTGGCAAGAGCAACCTAACTTTTGAGGTGAAGATAGGAGTACGACAGCGATGCCCCTTAACCGCTTTATTTTTGATAGTCATAGACTGGGTGATGTGCCAGATAACAGAGGGCAGTCCAAGAGGAATAAGATGGATAACGTTTTCTACACTGGAAGATATGGTATATGCAGATGGCATTGTACTACTTGCACATTCACATCAGCACATCCAAGAAAAACAGATAGACTGAATAAGTATAGTTAGCAGGTGGGTCTGAACATCAGTCTAAAGAAGACAGAGGTCATGACACTCAATGTGGGTAATAACATCTGGAAGTTTTTCCAGTACAGCACAAACACCAAATTAAGATTATATGAGAGCTGTGTACTTTCTGTGCTTCTCTATGGTGAGGAATGCTGGAGAGTAACAGAAGGAAAGGTCAAAATTGTCCTCTTTCCACACAATCTGCCTAAAGAAAATTATCTGAATCTTTTGGCCGAATACCAGAATACCATCACTAACCAAGAACTACTTACTTGGAGCAACCAAGAGGACATGCACACAAACATAGTTGGGTTGGCAATGTCCTCAGAATAGACCCTGATGCCATCACAAGAACATCTATGCTATGGACCCCTGAAGGAAAGCAAAAGAGAGGCTGACCAAAAACAACTTGACGGAGAGCTGTGGAGGCCGAGATGCAAAGAATGAACCAGAGCTGGTGCACTGCATGAAGGATGGCCGCCGACCGAGCACAGTGGAAGCAGTTTGTTGCTGCCCTACAAGACACCACCAGGCATAATGGCCACTGACTGCTTTGACAGTCGGCGACTAAGGACCAAAGAAGAAGAAGATGGGATGAGGATAATGAATGCCAGACATTAGAAAGTAAAGGTTTGTGCACTAATCTGTGTCTAAAAATAAACATTGAAGAAACCTGTCGTTGACCTACTTTATCAGACACTGACTTGGAGCATCTTTCAGGAGAAAGATGAGAAGAAGAAGATCAAGGAACACATAGATGAAAGTTACTATGTTAGAATACAGAATTGAGGACACAGATGGCAAGATATGAAGAAAGTGACAGAAAGACTGGATGAATTAAGTCTTTGTACCTATAGGAATTCTTTGCATTTACTGCTGTTTCCATAATGGTTAAGATTTTTTACATAGACTAGGGTGTCGGCCCTGTGCTAACACCACCAACCTGGAGGACCAGGGTACCAGCTTTTGTCTGATGCGGTACACCATCATAGCTAGCAGACACTTCCTGGAAACAGTCTGCAGCAATGCAGGCTGGCTGAGCGAGTACGGATCGCAATGGGAAGGCAAACCCGGTCCTAAAAAATGCCGTGCTGAAGTCGGATGTATCGACCGAAAGGTGCAGATATCACAGCTACGTTAGAAACAGACACAACGCAACCACCGTCCTTTTCAGGGCGAACGAAGAAGAAGACACTGGAGTTGGGTTGGCCATGTCCTCAGAAGAGATCCTGATGCCATCATAAGAACAGCTATGCTCTGGACCCCCAAAGGAAAGCGAAAGAGAGGCCGCCCAAAAACAACTTGGCGGAGAACTGTGGAGGCCGAGATACAAAGAATTATTCAGAGCTGGGGCACTGTACGAAGGATGGCCGCCGACCGAACAAAGTGGAACCAGTTTGTTGCTGCCCTACACGACGCCACCAGGCGTGATGGCCACTGACTGCTTTGACAGTCGGCAGCTAAGGATCAAAGAAGAAGAAGACCAATAGAAGACAAGGGCATTGGTTAGATTTTGTAAAGCCACGTTTGTTCCTTTTTTTTTTGTCATTTCAGATTGCATTTATCTGGAGTGTCAGGGATTATTTGTATAGACAACAATGGACTTTGTCTTGGAGGTTAGTTTTATGATGGTCTTCATAAATATTTTCTTGCATTAGAAAAGTGACTGTGAGGATGTTGGGGAGTGTTTTATCTCCTGCTGATTATTCCACTGCTGATGTACTCCTTTAACACAACAACCTAGAAGTTTGGGTGCCTGCATTTAATAGAACTGAAATGGTATGACAAGATCACCAATGTGGAACTGACACAAACCAAACAATAACCAGTGAAACAAGTGAGAGGAAGGCGGCAATGGGTAGGACACACACTGAGGAAACTTTTTGATAGCATTACAAGGCAGTATTTGTTCTGAAATCTCCAGAGTAAGAGAGGAAGAGCAAAAATTACTTGGAGAAGAGAACTTGAGACAGAAATGAAATGGATAAAGAAGACTTGGAAAGATATTGAGGGAAGAGGGTGGGAAAGGAGGACCGTACGTAAATTTGTTGAAAGCCAATGCTCCTTAGGAAGCCGAACGTAATGATGATGTACTCCGTTTGAAGCCATTGTTATTTTGTTTTGCAATTGAATTTTAGTGCAAAAAAGTGAAAATGCATGGTTTTTTTTTCTTTCTGTCTGCAGCCAAAGGAAATATTCCTCAGCAGTGTAGTGGTTCTCTCAGTGCTCTAGCCAGCCAAGCTGCTAAGTTATCACTCAATCCTAATGCAGCCAACCCAGTGATTTGCTTGGAGTCAGAGCAGGGGTAAAGTTTTGTTAATGGTTAAGAGTTTTTTTAATGATAAATGTAAAAGCATATGAATAATTTTATTTGAAGAGTACTGTGACTGTTGGGGCATATACGTATTTGCCCCAACAGCAGATAGTACAAAAGAAGAAATAGACACATTTTACAATGAACTTGATATGGCAATGACTCAGTGTAAATTTCATGAGACAACTGTTATACTTGGAGACTTCAATGCAAAGGTTGGAAATGAAAAAGTTGATGATGTGACGGGTGGTTATGGCCTGGGAGAAAGAGATGAGAGAGGTGACAGACTGATAGAGTGGGCATGAACGCATGATATGATAGTAGGAAACACCTGGTTTAAACAGCATCCTAGACGCCTTTGGACGTGAAAAAGTCCAGGGAACAATGTTCGTAATCAGATTGACTACATACTAATATGCAGGAAATTTAGAAACAGTTTAAAATCTGTGATAACTAGGCCAGGAGCAGACTGCAACAGCGATCATGTACTAGTAATAGGAAAACTTAGAATAAAATTGAAGAAAGTAAAGCAAGCTTCAAACAACATCAAGTTAAACTTATCCTTACTTAGATCAGATCAGGAAATGAGTGAAAGATACAACATTACAATACAGAATAGATACACTGCAATAGAAAATACAGAATAGGTACAATGCAATAGAAAAAATACAGAGTATAGATGAAAGTGGGAAATGCTAAAGGAATCAAACATCAAAAGAAATTGTACCAGAAGTAAAGAGGACTGCAAAGAAGAAGTGAATGACCGATGAAATTTTAAAACTGATGGATGCAAGAAGGAAGAAGAAGCAAGACAACGAAGAATATGACAGACTAAATAAGGAAATAGTAAACAAATGTAAAACAGCAAAAGAAGCATGGCTACCTGATGATCTGCTAAAATCCATATTCATAGCTTTGCCAAAGAAACCTGGAGCCATGGAATGTGAAGAACATTGCACAATTAGTCTTATGAGTCATGTGACCAAAATATTATTACAAATTATCATAAGAGTGAGAAATAAAATCAGAAATCAGTGATGAACAGTGTGGATTTGTAGAAGGTAAAGGCACAAACAATGCTATATATATTATAAGAACATTAATAGAAAGAGCCATAGAGGTGAAGACAGATCTGTACTTGTGCTTTATAGATTACACTTAGGCATTTGACAAAGTGAAACATGAGGAAATGATCAAAATGTTAGAAAGCATCAACATTGATGGTAAAGACTTGAGGATAATAAAGAACATATACTGAAAACAAACAGCAGCTGTAAGAATTAGCAGCCAAATAAGAATGTAAAAAAGTAGGCAAGTAAAAATGGTGTCAGGCAGGGATGTGTGCTGTCACTGGATCTATTCAATCTGTACAGTGAAAATATTATGAGATCTCTAGAGGACATGGCAGGAATATCATTCGGCGGACATACTATAAACAATTTGAGATACGCTGATGATACAGTCTTAATAGTAAAAAGTGACAAGGAGCTGCAGGAAATGGTCGATACAATAGTGATAGAAAGTCACACACACACACACACCCACACAAATAGTAATACGAACAAGCAAAGCAAGATGGCTGCCACTAAACTGGAAAGAGGAAGTTGATAGTATATAAAAATAAGAAATAATGAAAACAAGGACTGGAAAAGAGTGAAAAAAAAGTAATCAATAAAAAAAAAAATAAATAAATAAAAAAAATAAATAAATATAATATAAATAAATAAATAATAATAATAAATAAATTTAAAACAAATAAATAAATAGATAAAAATAAAAACTAAATAAAGAAATAAATAAAATAAAAAATAATAAAGGAAAGAAATAATTTTAAAAAAAAAAATTTTTTTTTTAAATAAAATAAAATAAACAAATTTAAAAAAAAAAAATAAATAAATAAAATTATTAAATTTAAAAAATGCTAATTTAAAAAAAAAAAAAAAAAAGGGTGATCGCATCAAAGTAGAAAGTCATAATACAACAGGGACTCGATAGAGAAAGGCGTCTCAGACAAAAGAATGTTGGGTATTCAAACCGTGTGGTTTGAGGCAACCCATAAGATGGATGAGGCGTTGTTCCTGGCGAAACTGACTGTTGGCGTCCGAGGAACAGTATCTGATGGCTGTCACCTGGATGTCAGTGGCACCGTGGTGGTCAGGGCCATTGAAGTGGATGGCCACATATTAATAACAATGGATGGAAGATGCCTCTCAGAAGTAAAGAGCAGAATAGCTCAGGCAAAAAGCAGCATTCTATAAAATGAAGAGTATTTTATGCAACAATTCTTTGTCATTGGAAGTAAGAAAGAGAGTTCTTCATTGTTATATAGAACCAATCCTGACATATGGAAGTGAGTCATGGACAATTAGTAAACAAATAGGGAAGGCACTAGAGGCAACAGAGATGTGGTTTTACAGAAGAATGTTAAAAATACCATGGACTGCCAAAAAGTAATGAGGATCTCTTGAAAGAGGCCAATGCGCAAAGGAAACTTATTTCATAAGTTAGTAAGAAGCAATCCACTTTTTTTGGGGGATGTTATGAGAAGAGGAAAGCTGGAATATATCATAACAACAAGTAAGATTGGAGGAAAAAGAGATAGGGGAAGACAAAGAGAGCAAATACTGGACAGTTTGACATTGTGGCGTGGAAAGAAGTCAACAGAAGAATTGATAAATTGTACTGGAGACTTGAAGTTGTGGAGAGACATGATCTCCTACACCACTAGGCACGGTACTTGAAGAAGAAGAAGACTGTGACTGTATGATTGAGAGGACGATAGTGATGGATAGGGCACACATTGAGGAAACTTGTTGATAAGCTAATTTTACTAGGCAGTCCTTGTTCTGGAATCTCTAGGCTAAGAGAGGTAGAGAAAGACCAGAAAACACATAGAGAAGAAAACTGGATAATAGGATAAAGAAGACACAGAAAGATCTTGAGTGGATGGCACGGTACAGGAGGACTTGGTGTGAATGTGTTGAAGGCTCATATTCCTTGGCGGGCTGATGAATAGTGATTATCATGAATGTGTGTTACTAGTGTCATCAATCAATCAATACCCTTTAGCTCCCCAAGGAGCATAGGTCTTCAACAAACACATGCCAAGTCTTCCTGTCCTGTGCCATCCGCTCAAGTTCTTTCCATGTTTTCCTCATCATTTTCACCTCTGTTTCCAGTTCTCTTCTCCATGTGTTTTTTGGTCTACCTCTGCCTCTCTTTCCCTGTGGATCCCAGAACAAGGACTGCCTTGTAATGCTATCAACAGGTTTCCTCAATGTGTCCTATCCATCGTCAGCGTCTTATTCTCAACTAGTTTCATAACAGTGTGTTATTAAGTTTGTGATGGTAGTAAAAATGTTTTAATACTTCTATGAGAATAGTAACTCATTCAGCTGTACTGTTCCCTGTAGGAACCTAGAACTGCACCAGTTTTGTTCCATGAGTTTCTATTTTAGGTCAACTTCCTTCTATTCCATCCTTGAGGTTGAGGCTGTTTTACTTGTCCGTTTACTGTTTCCATGTTTGCTTTGTCCTCCCCACTCTCTTCTACCCTGTAGGTTCATTCCAGAGCATACCTGTATATAGAGTTTATCTGTAGAGTATGTTTCATTCATGCCCAGTATAGTTCCCAGGGTTTATCTGTAGAGCATGTCTCATCCATGCCCCATATAGTTCTCGGGGTTTATCTGTAGAGCATGTCTCATCCATGCCCCGTATAGTTCTCAGGGTTTATCTGTAGAGTCTGTCTCATCCATGCCCTGTATAGTTCTCAGGGTTTATCTGTAGAGATGTCTCATCCATGCCCTGTATAGTTCCCAGGGTTTATCTGTATAGTTCTCAGGGTTTATCTGTAGAGTATGTCTCATCCATGCCCTGTATAGTTCCCAGGGTTTATCTGTAGATTATGTCTCATCCATGCCCCGAATAGTTCCTGAAGAGACAAACAAAGAATAAGATTGCTCCCTTTGGCATGTAGTAAAAGGCGATTAATATGGTTTCATTTTGAAAAACGCAAAAGCGGGAAAGAGATGGCGTGTGTATGTAATAGTAGAAATTGAAATTACAGATGGAAAATATATGGAATTCTTTAATTCCAGATAGAGGGCCATAAAACTCCTGAGAAATAATATGTTTAAAAATACAAAATCCCCCAGATAATAAGAAAGTTATTGACAAAATACTGTATTGGTTAGTGCAGACAGACCAACAGACGCTCGTCCCTGCATTCACTAACGGTTACTTTTTGGACGCGTTAGGGAAAATGAAGCAAGCAAGGGTACATGTAATCTGATTGAGGGGGGGAGGGGGGTAGAAAGAGGGAGAGATATTATGGGATGGCCCTAAAACTAAATATATTTAGCAGTGGAAAGTCAAGAAGTGAGTGAGAGGAAGACTTGTCAGGCCAAAAGCAAGTCTGTTTTTAACTTTTAATGCCAAAATGTGACCGACGTACATTTGAAATTGGGCTGTAATTTTGACTTTATTTTTCAAATTCCAATTGAAAAGCTTAGTAGTTAGATCTCATTGGCCAACGCATTTTATATCATAGAAAACTTAGAAGGCTGGACGCCATTTGCCCAAGAAACTGTCCAGTGTCAGGACGATGTACTAATGTAAAGAAATTAAATACTATATTAATTCAATACAAGATTCCTAGTCACGCATGCAGCAGTGCTGAATCTGTGCCAGTCATCGTTCCTGTGTTTAATCTGTGGTAAGATAGACATTATTAACAATTATTTATATTATTAATTGTGTTGTTTGAATTGGGTAATGAAGATATTTTACGACTGTAAGTAAATAAGTCATTAGTAGACTTATGCAAAGCCTATTTGTTGCTCCACCCTATTATCAGACTACCAGAGGTGTAGAACCAAAAGAGTTTGTACATTTATCATCAAGGATCATATCACCTATCCTATTTTGTGGAAAAGATCATGGATAATTGTAGAGATGTTGTAGCCAGTGGAGGAGAGGAAATTGAAAACTGGTACAAACTGTTACATTATTGATGTAGATGTGCTGGGTCGGTCAGAAAGAGCTGACCCGAGTCTTCTAAATTTTGAATGCCTTATTAATTGAAAATTGGTGGATTTGATATTATGTTCAGACAAGCCTCATTTTTTATGTTACAGGGTTTGTACTGGCACTGTGCTAGTGCCAGCTTCCTGAATAAATAACCAGCAGTTCTGTTGAAGTTGCTGTCGTGGTGTATGACTTGTAGTCTTGGTACAAGTTGCAGCCAAGATTACTGCAGAAATATCAAGTCAGTGGCAGTGAGCCGTACATTCAACTATCAACTAACATCCCGGACCAGATAAGTACAACAGCCCTGGTCCGGAACTCTTCATCAACAAGCCACCAAAGTAGAAACAAACTGTTTGACATAAAAATCAATAGAGAGCATAAACTTGAACAGAATCGGTATAAATAAAGACAGGGTGTGATGAACACATCCTGACCAGCACTCCAGTAACAGTGTAGTGAAAATAAATTAGATCAACAACCTTAAGTATAAAGTCTATAATGTGTATGGACAAGATTGTCCTTTTAGTTAATTAAGATTTCATATATGTATGTATATATCCATAAATTGATTACATTTTGAAATTGACAGTCCTGAACAAAAGAATATCTCGTTCAGGACTAAATAAAATTGTAAAAAAAGTATTAACTATCAAAATTTAAACCCCAAGTGTTAGTTCAGTTGATCATAGAATTTAATATTTGTGTGTGTGTGTGTAAGTGTGTGTGTTTAAGTATTGAATTAATATCACACCACATGTTCATAACCCTAGACATTAGACGTAGCTATCAGACATACTAGTCAAGAATAAGTCTGAGTGAGATCGTAAGGTGGTAGCAGAAAGGTTCCCTGATAACTCAGTACAATAGGAAATACCATAACAACAATTATAACATCAAAAACCACCACACAGCCAGTGATAGTTGTTCATTCATCGATCTGATAATGAACCCGAGTCTTAAGAGGTACCTTATGCCATGTATTGTTCCACGTCAAGCTCCTTCCCATGTAGTCTGTTGAGCTTGTTGAACTTCATTTTGCATCATCCCACCTTCCTCTGCCTTTCAAGTTTCCTGAACTATCATATCTCTGCATTCCTTGTTTGATGCTTTGGGCCACTAGCGCACATCACCATGGGCAGATGCTCATCTCATAGCATGAGTGTATTTGATAACTTCTTTTAGCTCATTTCTTGGGTAATTTCTACATCATTCATGTCCACTTCCAGTTTTAGAGTAGTCCAAACAGTCCTAACCACTTTGGTCTGATCAGCCACACAGCATCATTACTAATCTTGTCTTTCTTGCTTTGTATTCCTCAACTGAATTGAATAATTATGCTTAGGGACTGAAATCTGAGTTAATAAATTTCTCCTTTAAAGTGGTGACTCTTTTGTATTCTCTCTTATAATGAAATTAATATTTTATATTTATTGAATTTCTTGCAGGTCAGTGCTTGTGAAAAAAACAGACCAACTGACTACTGCAATTTTCAAGTCAAGCTGATTTGGATTCTTGCTAGGTGTACGTAATGATTTTATAAGCAAGAATTTATGGTTATTTATCTGTGAGAGCCTGGTTAACTCCTTATCTTCTCCAAGCTGCTGGCAGGTAACCTCAATATACCACTTCTCAAATTTGAGTTGTATAATAACATTACACTAAACCTGTCGTCTAAGGTCTATTCACAATCCACAAATCCAGAGTAATCTGTAAATTCGCTTCTAAGCTCTGTTCTACTGTTATGCACAGTGTGGCTGTCTGGTCTGTAAAAGGATCTGTTTTGTCAAAAACCTACTTCTACCTCCCTTGGTTGTCTGTCTGTAGCTCATTTAATCCCTCAAAGATGATCCTGTTTCATATTTTCACTGGCAGTGATAGTAATATTATTCCTCTTTTATTTTAATGCTCATGTAAATCTCCCTGTACTGACAACTTGACCAGATAATCATCTTTCCATTTTTTAAAAATATTTCTTCTCATTTCAAAACTTTGCAAGGTAAATTTGTATAATATCGATGTTTAGATACATGTCTGTACCTGCTTTGATGGCTTCTGCTAGAAAGCCCTCTTGGGCACACAGCTAAACCATCGCGATGAAGCTTTATGACTTCACAGTTCACTTATTAGTCCTTATCAGCTGGCTGGATGTCTTGGAAATATCATGGAGCTGATCTGTTTGGAAGTTCCTGAAAATGTTCTATCCATTTTTTTTCATTTGCTCTTTTTATGCTGCTAGTGTATCCATGTTATGCGTGCTCTCTGCGTTGAAAAAAATAACAGAAAATGAGCTCAAAATAGTCATTTCTAAAACTGCGTACTTTTGATGACAATTTTCTGTTTTATGGGTATACCCATTCTAAATACTGTAACAGAAAAGTAGTATAATGTGGTAAAATAAAATAGTGTCATACAGATTAATTCTGACATGTCAAGAAGCCAATGAGTAAAGAAAAACGGGGGTACCTGCTATTATAGTATGAGTGGCTTGGAGGAGATAACGAGTTAATTTTACTTCCATATGCTTCACAGCTACATGTGTGTTTATTTATTGCATGTATATGCAAGATTTAGCTGTGACTTGTTTCCACAAAGTGTTTGTGGAAGCAAAATGTATAACAAAGTGACTGGTTTTAAGGTAAAATCCATGCTGAAATAAAGCTTGGATTGAAGTATAATTTATGAATGCTGACGTGCAATTTGTGATGCTATAAAATGCAGATTAAAGTACAAATGTATTGATACAATTTTCTTTTGTGATGTGTATATGAACTTGATTCCTGTGCAAGTCTGACTCAGTATTACATTTAGAATATTGTAATACTATAAATTACTCAACTGTTAATGGGTGTCGAATATGTTCATGTTCCAATAAATATTATTTAGAATGAAATTTTTGCTTGTATTTCTTTGCATATATTTATATGTGTAAAGTGGAGCACTCATAACAGGGATCTTTATCATTTTGTAACATTACTTACTAGCACATGTTCCTTGATTTCACTAATTGCTTAAAACTTATTTGTTGTCAAGTTCCATGAACTCTAGTGCTAAAAAAAACAAAAAAAAGTCTTTCCACAGAGGGGAGAATGTTTAAGAAAGTAGGAAAAGGGAAAGAAGTGATGAAATTCGTTTTGTGAATGCATGCATCCATTTTTTGGACTGTTTGAGAATTTGCTGCTAAAATAAAAATGCCACAGAAAGTGTTTCTTGTGCAAGGTGTTTCCTTATTCAGTGAACTTACGGGGAACTCAGTAATACCTCATCAGTGCCAAAGTGGTTCTCTTCCTAAACTGTTGAAGATCTTTTCATAATCCACAAATGCAATGGAAAGTGGTGAATTCCCTTCTAAGCTTTATTCTACTGTTATATATAAGCTAGAAAAAAAAAGGTAAATATTTGCCATTATCTTCTATCCTGGCATTCCATATAAAAATATATATAAAAATTCCCTCCTTTGCACTGCATCATACAGTCATTAATTTAGAATATCCTAACATATCTGGTAAACATGGGCAACTACTCTCAGCTCGTCAATTCATAGATAGCTCGTATGAATACGTATCTCCTTAGGCAGCAGTAGGCAGTCAAGGAGCTGTGGGGATCTACTTTAGAAACACTAAGCTCCTTTAGGATGTACCTTGATAAAATCATGTCAGGTTTCAGAGAATCTGGAATGGGGAATTAGTCCAACTTATATGTAACTGTTACACTGGAGAATCTAGAATACACAGACGATATTGCACTACTCTCACATTCACATCAGCACATCCAAGAAAAAACTGACAGACTGAATAAATATAGCCAACAAGTGGGACTGAATATCAATCTGAAGAAGACAGAAATTATGACACTCAATGTAATTAATCCTGAAACCATAAAAATAAGGAACCAAAAGCTGGTACACACAGACACATTTACATATCTAGAAAGCATAGTAACACCAGACGGCGGAACAAGCAAAGACATCAGTAACAGAATGAATAAAGCCAGAACAGCCTTTGCTAATCAAAACAACATTTGGAAATCTTCTCAGTACAGCACAAACACCAAATTAAGATTATATGAGAGTTGTGTACTTTCTGTATTTTTGTATGGCGCAGAGTGCTGGAGAGTAACAGAAAAGGAAATTTTCAAATTATCCTCTTTCCATACAACCTGCCAAAGGAAAATTCTTCAAATTTTTGGGACAAATACCATCTCCAACCAGGAACTGCTTACAAGGTGCAGTCAAAAATGTATGCACACCATCATTGCAGGCAGACGCTGGAACTGGGTTGGCCATGTCCTCAGAAGGGACCCTGATACCATCAGCAGAACTGCTGTGCTATGGATCCTATAGGAGGGCGAAGGAGAGACAGACCAAAGACAACCTGGCGAAGAACAGTGGAGGCTGAGATGCAAAGCATGAACCAGAGCTGGGGCACAGCACGAAGGATGGCCACCGACCGAGCAAAATGGGGACAGTTTGTTGCTGCCATACAAGAAGCCACTAATCGTGATGGCCACTGACTGCTTTGTCAGTCAAGGGCCAAGAATGCAAGAAGAAGAAGATATGTAACTGTTATCTCTGTTGCCTGATCTGATTGCTGTATTTTCATTGAGTGGTGAAAAATCCAAACTAAATGATATTTTTCAGATGTTAAACTTCACTTCAAAGAAAAGATCCTGTTCCTGTTTTATGCAGTTCATAACTATAGTGAATTTTGTTAAGGTAGTTCTTGGATTTTCACTGGGAACAGGGATAGGGTACCTTTAATCTTGGGGATACGAGACTTTTAAATGAGGGCTAGGCGGAAATTTTCAAGCTCATCAATTATTTCTTGTTCACCTTCCATCACGTAATGATTATCAAATCACCTTCTGTGATCTACCGGTAGATCAAGATCGACCAGTTGCTGACCACTGTACAAAGATATGGAGCATAGCTAGCTAGGATACTCAGCATAACATTCTTTGGCACTGGGACCAGCCTGCAAAACAGTTGTCTCATGACAAAGATCAAAGTATCAAAATCCTATTATTCAAAGAGGTGAAGTGCGAACAAGTAGATTTTTTTTTCTTCAAGCCAAAAAAGTGAAAAATAAGAGAGAAGGAAAATACTCGTAAAAGAGAAAGAAGACATTTGTAAGAGACAAAGAAAACTTGAAAGAGAGAAAGAAGACACTCAGAATAAAGATAGAAGGTTCTCATAAGAGAGACAAAAGGCACTCATAAGAGATAAAAAAAGGCACCCATAAGAGAGAAAGAAGACGCTTGTAAAAATGAAAGAAGAGTTGTAAAAAAGAAAGAAGACACTCATAAGAAAGAAAGAAGACACTCATAAGAAACAAAGAAGACACTCGTAAGAGACAAAGAAGACACTCATAAGAGACAAAGAAGATGCTCGTAATAGACAAAGATGACACTCATAAGAAAGAAAGAAGACACTTGTAAGAGACAAAGATGACACTCGTAATAGACAAAGATGACACTCGTAAAAGACAAAGAAGACATGCGTAAGAGACAAAGAAGACACTCATAAGAGACAAAGAAGACACTCATAATAGACAAAAATGACACTCGTAAGGGACAAAAAATACACTCATGAGACAAATAAGACACTCATAAGAGACAAAGAAGACACTCATTAGAAAGAAAGAAGACACTCATAAGAAACAAAGAAGACACTCATAAGAGACAAAGATGACATTCATGAGACATCGAAGACACTCATAAGAGATAAGACACTCGTAAGAGACAAAGATGACATTCATGAGACAATGAAGACACTCATAAGAGATAAGACACTCGTAAGAGACAAAGAAGACAATCATAAGAGACAAAGAAGACACTCATAAGAGACAAAGAAGACAATCAAAAGAGACAAAGAAGAAGCTCATAAGAGATATTTCACTTGTAAGAGACAAGGAAGACACTCATTAGAAACACAAAAGACATGCATAAGAGACAAATAAGTCACTCGCAAGAAACAAAAAAGACCCTCGTAGGAAAGAAAGAAGACAGTTGTAAGAGAGAAAGACAACACTCATAAGGAAGAAAGAAGACAGTTGTAAGAAAAAAATAAGACACAAAGATGACACTCATAAGAGAGAAATAAGACACTCATAAGAGACAAGACCCCCTTAAGAGACAAAGAAGGCACTCGTAAGAGAGACAGAAGACACTCATAAAAAAGAAAGAAGACACTCGGAAGAGACAAAGAAGACGCTCATCAGTAACAAAAAAGACACTCATACGAGACAAAGAAGACACTCTTAAGACAGAAAAAGACTCGTAAAAAAGAAAGAAGACACTCGTAAGAGAAAAAGACCATACCCATAAGAAAGAAAGAAGACATGCATGAGAGACAAAGATGACACTCATAATAGAGATAGAAGGCACTCATAAGAGAGAGAAAAGGCACTCATAAGAGACAAAGATGACACTCAAAAGACAATAAGATGACACTCATAAGACATAAAGATGACACTCATAATAGAGATAGAATTCACTCAAAAGAGAGAGAAAAAAGGCACTCGTAATAGAGAAAGAAGATGCTCATAAGAGAGAAAGAAGACACTCAAAAGGAAAGAAGACACTCATAATAGAGATAGATGGCACTCATAAGAGAGAAATAAAACACTCAAAAACAAAGATGACACTTGTAAGAGACAAAGATGACACTCATAAGAAAGAAAGAAGACACTCCAAAGAGAATAAGATGACACTCATAAGAAAGAAAGAAGACAGTCATAAGAGACAAAGAAGATACTCATAATAGAGAGACAAGGCACTCTTACGAGAGAAAAAAATAACTCGTAAGCGAGAAAGAAGACACTTGTAAGCAAGACTGAAGATGCTAGTAAGAGAGAAAGAAGACAGTAGTAAAAAAAGAAAGAAGACACTCGAAAGAGACACAGATGACACTCATAAGAAAGAAAGAAGACACTCATAAGAGACAAAGACGATAATCATAAGAGCCAAATAAGACACTAAGATAGAAGGCACTCACAAGAGAGAAAAAAGCACTCGTAAGAGAGATGGAAGACACTCGTAAGAGACAAAGACGACACGTGTAAGAGACAAAGATGGCACTCGTAAGTGACAAAGAAGACACTCATAAGTGACAAAGAAGACACTCATAATAGAGATAGAAGGCACATAAAAGAGAAATAGACATCTTTCTCTCTAGATTTGAGTCTTTAGCTGCTGCCTATGGCTTAGGGAGAAATACAACATGAAGTTATCCCAGAATCTGAGGGGATCAACTTTTGATGTGTTTAAGATGCCCACCGAAGAACAAAACAACTACGAAATGTTGAAGAAAGCTTTGCTCCAGCGTTTTCAGTTCAACGCAGAGACTTTTCGTAGCAAGTTACGTGAGGCTAAGGTGCAGAAGGATGAGTCATTTAGGCAATTTGCTACACGACTAGAAACGTACTTTGAGAACTGGGGATCCCTCAGTACCTTCGATGAATTCTATGAAGGGTTACAGAAGATGATAATCGTGTTCAAGGACTCACTCACTCCTGACATGAGACGGTTCCTGGCAGGGCACGGGGTCGAAACTCTTAAGCAGGTGGTTTTATTTGCCGACAGGTATCAAAGCGCCTAGGCAGACATTAATCCTGCCAGGAAGCGCGGCCATAATAATCGCCCCCACCAAACAGATCGTTCATCCACGGATGTGCAAGCAACGATCAACACAACACACAAAATGGCACAACAACCACAGGACAGCACCAGGCAGAAACGGAGCAATCAAGAACAATGAACTGGACGACGATGGTATAGATCATGTAAAAATGACACACATTTTACATCGGACTAAGTGGCCGAAAACAGACTCTTATAATGGTGCATGCCTGTTAACGAGGTCGACAGTGAAACATGACCTCCCGACATGCCAACAATACCAAAATCATGCCCACACCCAAGTGCATGTAACTTGGTAATCAAACCGTATACTGCTTATATGACTTTGGATTAGAATTCGAATCTCTAGTCTCGCCCTCTTTTGTGAAGGCTCATTAGTTTCAACCAGGTTTGTCCGGGGAACAATCAAAGCCGCAGTGGTAGATGATTTAGTATATCCTCTGATTCTAGGGAGAAAATATGTCTTCCTTGGGGATCCCTCACGTGACTTCAGGTCGACACAAGAGAGAGAGAGAGAGCCCAGGACATGCCCAAGCGGTCCCTGAGCTCTCATCTCTAACCAGCCCGAAAATATCTGAGCTGAAGCAGGCACAAAGGGATGATAACAACGCTAAAGTCTTGTTTCGCCAGGTTGTATGACAATTACTCCCATACTTCACAGGGAGCATATTATAGGGAGAAGGGGTTAGTATACAGACGGGTAGGAAACATGAGGCAGTTATTTCTCCTATCGCACCCACCTCATGCAACGAATGCATAAACCCCAGTTACAACCTCATCGCGGTGCACGCGCCCTTTTTAAGGTATGTTTCCCTCGAATATTTCTGGCCGAGCATGAAACGCGACATTCGATAACATGTGAAGGATTGCTCGGACTGCCATAGCCCAGGAAACCAGAAAGGCGAAAACCATAATTTACCTACGAGGAAGGAGATGGAGCAGAGCACCCAATTCTCAACAATGGAGGACTCGGACAATTATCCTCAGTATAGCAGAGCTGAAAAAAGCGCATGCTGATGATGTAACATTAGAGCCCTGCTCTGAACAACGTCTTAGAACACAGATTCATACTTCGGTTGGAACATTTTACAGCAAATATGGGGTCTTATGTTGACGAAAGAGACATTTAACCCGACAAATAGTCGTGCCTCTCCCATTAAGATCTCACATTATGAGAGCTGGACATGTATCGCCATCAGGGATTTAAATGTCAGTAGGGAAGACGAAGCGCAATATTAAACGCACATCACTTTTGCCCAGATCGAGTAGTGGACATAAGGAATTACGTTCAAAATTGTACCCACTGCCGGCCGAAGAAATATCAGTCGATGAGGCAGAGGAAAACTCTTTCTAGCAACAGTACTAGAGGAAAGCACAGATACAGGAGCAATGGACGCCCAAGTCTCTGAATATGTGATCAATATTC
The DNA here is from genome assembly GCA_024509875.1 of Oreohelix idahoensis. Lineage (NCBI taxonomy): Eukaryota > Metazoa > Mollusca > Gastropoda > Stylommatophora > Oreohelicidae > Oreohelix > Oreohelix idahoensis. The sequence goes on along the minus strand of JAMPIV010012289.1, from coordinate 12,228 downwards.
TCAAGGGGGGAGGGTCTGTGACAGAATAACCTCGAAAGTCACATTTACCTGTGCCATCCTATAATTCATTCTGTGCTCTTCACTTTAGTTTTCCTACCTCTGACAGTATTTGTTATGTTCAAGTCATTGTTTACTCTCCCTTCCCTCAATTCTTGTAATGGCGGTACTTCAGCGATCATCTTTTGCTGATTAGGGTAATGAGTCACTTTCGTACGAACCCATATTGGCACCTGGAATCGGTAGAGAGAAGTGTGGTTTACTAATGTATAACACATTTTCCTACCAGGCTGATTAATAAGTAAACAACCTTAGGATGACCTCAGTCGATTATCTTATCGCTGGGAATGTCTCTGTCGGACCAAGTTGTTGTCAATGTTTGCTGGGCCGGGTGAATGTTATAATTATTTCCGGAAAAGACTTGTCGGAAGAATAATTATCCACCTTGAAAGAGATTACCTGTGATAAATTACGAAGTCGTGAGTGTAAACATGATCGATAATAGACGGAAGCTGGCATACCATATATGGTGACTGTAAACAACACATTTATTTTTGCGTTTTGTTACGCAGGAATTTCTCGTGGGAGAAGGGGAAATATACACATCTTGCATGCTATTGGCTTGGCATTTGAAATGTAAAAATACAGCATTTCTGATTGGAGCCTTGCCATTTAATAACAATCTGGATGAGGGCCGAATGTTGTCTTATAATTTAGCACCTTGTGAGTTTACCGAACTTACTTACTTACTTAGTCGTTCCCCTTCTACCGTAAGCGGAAGAGGTTTGGAGGAGAGAGCGCCAGACTATCCTATCGGCTGTCTTCCTCCTGGCCTGGTTCCATTCTAGTCCTCGGTCCTTCAAAGATTGTCTAATGTTGTCCTCCCAGCGGATTCTGGGTCGTCCTGAGGATCTGGATCCCTGGCTGGCTCTTTGTTTCCCATGCTTGTCGTGGTAGCCGATCTTCTCCCATTCTGCAGACATGGCCAAACCATCATAGTTGGGACTGTTCTAATTGGGTCTGCAGATGGAGGGATTTTAGGCCTTGCCGTATCGTCTCGTTGTGGAACATGTCTCTTCTTGTTACTTCAACTACCTTCCTCAGGTACCTCATTTCTGAGGTTTGGATCTGGCTTTTGTGGGTTGTAGTCATTGCCCATGACTCGCATCCATATGTCAAGACTGGACATAGGTGGAGCGGTATACAGCCATCTTCGTTTTCTTACCAACCTCTCTCTTGCTGAGGAATTCCCGATTTATGGCCTGAAAAAGTCTCCAAGCTGCTGCTTTTCGAGTGGCCAACTCTTCTTTGATGCCTCCCTTTCGGTCTATAATAGCTCCGAGGTATTTAAAGTGGTCAACCTGCTCCAGGACCTGTTCTCCCAGATAATCTGATGTCTTCTTTCTTCTCGTGATATCACCATGGATTTTGTTTTAGAGCTGCTTATGACCATCCCTCTCTTCTCCAGCTCTTCCTTCCAGACTTGCAGGTTGGATTGGAGATGTGCCTCTGATTTAGCAATCAGGGCAACATCATCAGCAAATGCCAGCTCTGAAATAAAGACCTGTCTCATCTTCCAGTACCCCACTGAATACTTTCTTGTTCTCTCCTTACATGCCTTGATGACATCGTCCATGAGGAGTATGAAAAGATAAGGTGACAGGATATCACCTTGTCTTACACCAGTGGTGGTCCTGAACTCTTCTGACTTATGGTTTGCTGTCCTCACATAATTTCTGCAAGACTTGTAGAAGCTCTGTATAGCATGAATCAGAGGTGCTGGAATATTCTTCCTTGCCAAATAGCACCAAAGTTTGCTCCAGCGGATCCTGTCAAACGCCTTTTCCAGATCTATGAAACAAAGATGGATCTTACTCTTATTCTCAAGTGCCTTTTCACTCAGCTTTTTTTTTAAAATAAAGTTTTGGCGAGGCGCGTCCCGTTCAATCGGTTATATTAGGGCGCATGTCCAAACACAATCCTTTGGTATGGTCTTGTTGCACCACGCTGCCTGTAGGACCCTTAAGAGTAATAGGTCGCCTGATGCTCCCATGTACTTAACCATTTCTGGTGTTATACCATCATGTCCTGCTGCTTTGCCCATCTTGATTTTATCCAGTGCTGCCTTCAGTTCTTCCATCTTTATGTCATTTTCACCATCATTGGTTTTCTCTTCTGTGCTAGTGGTTATCATTTCTGATGCTTCACCATGCTCACCATCCAGGAGTTCTGAGAAATATTCTTTCCATCTTTCCATTACTTCCTTCGGGGCAGTAAGCAATTTGCCTTGCTTGTCCTTTATAAATTTGAGAGGGCATTGTTTTTCCTTCCTCGTGTTCTTTAGGGTCTTATAGAACAATTTCTGGTTTTCTTGCTCATCTTTTTCTAGCTTTTCTCCAAATTCTTCCCAGGACTTCTGTTTTGCTGCTAGCACCTTGTTCTTTGCTTCTGTTCTGAGTGTCACATATTCTCTATATTTCTCCATTTGTCCTGTTGTGTTTTTAGCTCCTAAGTATTGTTTCCATGCCATTTTCTTCTCTCTTATTTTCTCTTTGACTTCCTCTGTCCACCAAGGTGTCCTCTTTCTCTTGTTCCCAAGTCGGACTTCACCACATGCTTCTGCAGCAGCTGTCTTTATGATGTCCTTGAATTTAAGCCAGAGGGTTTCCAAGTCATCAGGTTGTTCTTCTGTGTTGCTCACCGCTGCAGCAATAAGCCCCTGATATCTGGTCTTAATTTCTGGCTCTCTCAGCTTGTAGGTCTTAATGCTCATTTCTCCCGTTCGTTTACTTAGTTTCTTGCGTGATGTTGGGCAGTTCCTAGGCTGAGCAACTCTTTCAGTTGTTCTTTTGATTGTAAGCAGGTAGTGATCACTTCCAATCTCTGGTCCTCTCCAGACTCTAGCATTCCGGACATATTTGAATGAGCTCCTCCTAACAATGGCATAGTCGATCACTGACTTCTCATTCTTTGTTGGTTCACATCTAGTGCATGCATGTATGCGCTTATGGCGGAACTTTGTGTTTGTAATGATCAGATTCTGCTCACTACAGAATCTAAGGAGTCGCTTTCCATTGTCATTGAGAGTATCTTCTCCATATCTTCCGATAACTCCACCCCATCTAGCGTGGTCATTTCAAACTCTGGTATTGAAATATCCGAGCATGATAATTTCATCTAGGCAGTCATCCACTGTCCTTTGAAGCAGCTCGAAGAATTCCCACTTGACCTCTGCTCTCTCGTCCTCATTTGCCCCATACACTATGACCAGGTTGACTATGGTTTCTCCTTTAGTTTTACAACCATAATGCGCTCCGAGACAAAGTTCCATCCCTTGATACTGTCTTTTTGGTTTTTGGCCACAATGCAACCCACGCCCCCTTCAGCTCTTTCAGATGTGGGTACACCACTGTAGAGCAGCGTGTTGCCATCGAGATCCATGACTCCTTGTCCTTTTTTCTTTGTTTCCGTTATAGCCAGGATTTCTAGTTTTGCTTTCCTCATCTCTTCCACTAGCTCCTCTTCTTTCCCGTTTATGCTTCTTGTGTTCCAAGTTCCATAAGTCGTAGTCCGTAGTCCGTTCCAGTTCGTCGCCTTTAGAATCAGTCCGGTTTTCTCTCTTGTAGTTCTCATAATCAAAAGTTTAAAGCAAACAGGTGATTGGCCTGTTGTGCCTTTGCATGGTGGAGGGGCCGCCTCCTTACGGCCTCCATGCAGGACGCTCTCTCCTTTTTCAGCCGGGCTTGGGACCGGCCTAGGCGGAGTTATTTTACCAAACTGTGAAATTCAACTCGACAAGAAGACAGCTAGACAATCCAGAGTAAGGAATAGGATCAGAATTCCACTTTAAAGGACTTGACAATGTGTTTGAGCATCTTGTGGATTTACTCTCAAGAAAATTCTACCTTCATTAATACGGAAAGCCTGGAATCGTAGGAACCTGAACACTAAGTCACAGTTGGAGTCTATAGTAAAGTAACACCCCAGGCCACGTGTAAGAGGCATCTTAATCAAAGTTGCCTTACCATTTCTCTGAGCCAGATGTCATTTTGTATTCCCAAAGAAATTTGGGGTAAGTTGTACATTTTAAAATTCTATATTTTGCATTATTAACATGTGAAAATTGCTATTGGATGTCCAAGTCATACGAGACTGGCAACCTCAGCATACAAAATGAAGATTTCATACACCACCACTGCAAAGAAGACACTCGTAAGAAAGAAAGAAGACAGTTGTAAGAGACAAAGACAACACTCGTAAGAAAGAAAGAAGACACTCGTAGGAGAGAAAGAAAACACTCGTAAGAGACAAAGAAGGTACTCTAAGAGACAAAGAAGACACGTATAAGCGACAAAGAAGACACTCGTAAGAGACAAAGTAGACAATCGTAAGAGACAAAGAAGACACTTATAAGAAAGAAAGTAGACACTCGTAAAAGACAAAGACGACACTCGTAAGAAAGAAATAACACACTCGTAAGTGACAAGACCCCTGTAAGAGGCAAAGAAGACACTTGTAAGAAAGAAAGCACCTGTAAGAGACAAAGATGACACTCATAAAAAAGAAAGAAGTCACTCGTAAGAGACACAGAAGACATTCGTAACAGAGAAAACAGACATTCATAATAGAGATAGAAGGCACTCGTAAAAGACAAAACATACACTCGCAAAAGACACAGACAACGCTCATGAGAAAGAAAGAAGACACTTGTAAGAGACAAATAAAGACACCCGTAACAGACAAAGAACATAAGAGACAAAGAAGACGCTCGTAAGAGACGAAGAAGACACTCGTAAGAGATGAAGAAGACACTCGTAAGAGATAAAGAAGACACTCGTAAGAGACGAAGAAAACACTCGTAAGAGACAAAGAATACACTTGTAAGAGACAAAGACGACACTCATAAGAAAGAAAGAAGACACACGTAAGAGACAAAGAAGAAACTTGTAAGAAAGAAGGAGAACTCTAGAGAACCGAAAAGTAACAGAAGTAATAGGATCTCCGAGAAATCGAACCAGGGGCCATCCTAACGGCACCATCACCTCGCAGCAAGAGTGAATTGTGACTGAACAAACGGTTAATGAAGCAACCCAAACAAATTGCCTTTTAGATGGTGGTTATTTTCAAGACACTGCATAAAACAACCAATGTAATACGCTATATAGAATATAGAACACCACATAACTTAATTATAACCCACACGAGGTTAAACTGAGTATCTCATGCATAAGACAAGCACCAAGACCTTGCATGAACCAAAAACCGAACAAAAAGACACTACATGCAGCAGTGGAAAATAATACCCAGATGAAGTAATCGATCATACAGCCAATACATAATCTAGAAAAATAATGTATAATACCTATATGCATGGAGACATATCTGGAGTCATCTTTATATGACCACCAGCTATGCACAATGCTACAATATATATATATATGTGGAAGTGAACTTCTGTGAGGCTAATTACATCTCATTTACTCTTGAAATCATCCATACACTTCCAGCATCAAACGTGAGACTAGCAGAAATGGAAATGAGAGAGGATGCATCCGTCGTACGTACAACCAGTGTGCTACAGGTACAATTATCATTCATACTCTTTGACATTTGCTGAGGGAGACTGAGCACCTATGGGTTTGCCAGGAGTGCAGTGAGGTCGATTCTGAATAACAATAACACTAAGCCTGGAGATGCCCTGGATGTGATCTTTGGCCTTGATCTGGTTGATTGCATGCAGGAGGATCTTACTATGGTATTCTTTTCTCTTCTGCTTGTTGAGAGCTAATATCCTTGATAAGGTATTTTGATTTCATCACAGTGAAATCTGAAATGCTATCCTCTAAAGACGTTTAAATGGCAGTGTGGTGAACTTCTAAATACTATATCTAAATTAGAATATAACAGTCTAGTGCATAAAGTCAAAGATAGGATAGTACTAAAAATTTTCGGCGAGAATGGTAGTCGTCGCCTACGCCTTCGGCGTATTATTTGGTAACGCTTTGGCCGAACCAAAAAGTGTACCCTATTTTTCAAATTCGTCCTTGAGACAAACGTACCACTTTCCCAAGTTCAAATGAAGTATTTGCCTAGAATACATTGTGGAAGGGAGAGGGACAGATAGATAACCAACGCAAATCACGTCTCACATTGTTTCTAAAAATAAAACTAACTTGCTAGCCTTGCCCTTAGGCGGTTTTCAGAATACGAGGAAAACGTTAGAAAATGTGGACACTACGGTTATGAAAACACGCTTAGCTCTTATTGCGAATGACGTAATTCTAGACGTGTTACGAGAGATTCTCGTATTTAGCTTGAAAGTACATGGAAAAAGAATTGAACAGGAGGTAGTTTAAAAATAAACAACTAACATTAAAAAAAATAGAATTTTGAACCAAGCCACTTAGCCCCATAAAAATCATATATTCGTGTACCTGAAGACTTGTTGACCAAGAATATGTTGTTAGTTATCTAAATAGTCCATTAAATAACCAAATATTGGTAATAATACATAGAGAATCGGAGATACTGTCAGGTCAAGTCATGTCTGCTTAGATTGGATAGCATATTTTTTGGGGAAAAAATTAGGTGAAAAAAAGGCTAAGATAGTACGATGAAAGGGATTGGGTGAAATTTGAAGGAAGCCGAAATATTATTGGCTAACCTAAATATACAAATCTAGTTGGTAATAGTAACACATAGAGGTTTGAGATATTTTTTTTTAAAAAGTTTCATTCAAAAAAAAAAAAAGGAGATGCTTTAGGCATGGCCTACATGTTGATCCATCATATAAGGGACTATCTAAGAAGTTTAGAACTACAGGAATATATATATGATGGTCATACAGGAACATTACCCCTATCTTATTGCATGGAAAAGATTATTGCAGGAATGACAGAGGCGTAGCATCCATTAGGGAAGAGAAAAGAAAACTGGTAAAATTTGTTCCATCAAACTAAAAGGGGAGAAGCAGGGTTGTCAGAGAGAGCTGACCATGTTCTTTTGTATTGAATGTATGTTTACATGTAAATTAGGAGGAATTAGTTTGATATTAAGACAGAACCATAACTTGCATTGACAGGGGTTCCTGCTGACACTTGTCTGGTGCTGGTACTCAATGATAGAGAAATTCAGTACGATTTCTAAGAGTCTCTGGTACCTGCTTGTAGTGTTTTTTGATGTTATTGCGTGGTTGCTATGTTACCTAGTGTCCTGGATGAGGTCAGCTGTGAAAGCTCCTGAAGATACAGTTTATGTGAGTTACAGAATGCCTTTCTGCTACCACTTATGACCTCAAACATACTTATTCTGCTATTATGTATGTTAGCTACGTTTAATGTCTAGGGTAATGAAATGTGATGTGTAGGTAATGAAATGTGATGTGTAGGCAATTAAATACACAGACACACACATGTAAACACTAAGTCTAATAATATTAAGTTATATGATCAACTCAAGGAACACTGGCTTTAGAATTTAAATATTACATTTTTTTTTAGAATTTATTTAGTTCTGAACCAAATTTTCTTCTGGTCAGGACGCATGAAACAATATATATTTATCAATAAAAGTGTATATATATTGAATAATCAAAATGAAACACTTGGTACATAGATATATGGGTTACATTGGTTAATATTAACAATAACTAGTCTTTTTCGAAAAAAAAACTAGCACTGGATGTCTGGTCGTGGTGGTGTCATCACGCCCGATCTCTGTGTACAATAGTCATTGTCTCTTTAATTATGGAACTGAGGTATAGTGTCTATACACAAGGATTGTTTGTTTATTTTAGTGTGGAAAAATTTTGATGAATCAACAGCAGGCCAGGTTTTCAACTTAACTGGCCTGTGACGATGTAGCAAAGAATTCAAGTGGCCCACTCCTCACAGTTGCTGAGGTAAAATGGTAGGCTTCTAAATCATCCACTCTTGGATCTCTTCACAAGCATCTGACACTAGTGTAGTGCCAGACCAGAAACTCTGAAACCAAAATTTTTGCCATGTGTCAAGATACTGCCTACTTCACCATTTTTACAAACAACAAAGCAAAAAAGACATTACAAAGACCGGGTCAGATCTCTCTGAGCGACCCAGCACATCTCACCCAGGCGGTATCAAATAGCACTAGTTTCCCATTCCTCCATGAACTGCACTGCATCTGAAATATTTTCATTATCTCTTTTTTTTTTTATAGAATAAGGTGGGTGATATGTTCCCACTGATTTCCTGAAATAAAGAGCTGTCTTTTACATTCTTGGTTATGTTTTTTCATTTGGTTCATTGCCTCCAGGCCCTGGACTGTCGCTGGGGACCTAGAATAAGTACTCACTTGTCGTAATCATTTTTCATTATATGGCAGTATCAATCACTCAGAATTGTTAAATAAAAGATTAATGAATTTTTTCTCCTTACCACAATTCAAAATTGAAAACACAGTTACATTGTACTAGCAAAACTCAGCTGAGCTGCTGGCTAGATTATGGCGTCCCACTGATACTATATAATATTCCTGGAAATCACTCTTCTAGCATTAACGAACTGTGTATATGGACAGTCTTTTAAAAATGGCACTCGCAGGATACTTTTTTCTATAATATGAATTCTTTCGTCCAATCAGCGGACTTCCCCTCTACCTTTCAAATATTTAAACTATAATGTCCAATTTCGGTCCAGTCTCAGTCTAGTGTGTAGTATTTTTCTGTCGGTCTGTCCATCCCAACTTGGTTTTTTCCCAAAATTACACTTGTTTTTGGACTAACTACAAAAAAAAAACTACACAAATTTTGTCTCTCCCCTACTTCTAAGATTCTATGCTAAGTTATTTTTAGCTACTATCCTCCTATCCTACCCCTTTTCCACAGGTAATGTTTTTCTGCAATTTTAGTCTCAAGGACGTCAAAATGTAACTTTAGTGAAAGTATGCACAAAAAACTGTCTGCTCGTCTGTATTGAACAATACAGTCTTTCGTCAATAACTTCCGTGTTATCTGTCCGTCTTCGTAAATAAAAGTATATTATTTCTCAGAAAAAGATGGGCTATCAAACTAGCTAATTTTTATTCTCCTAAACTTATTATTAAGAAAGTACATATTTTTTTTTCAATGTTAGTTTTGAAATTTGTTTTTGTACCTTCGTTCACGGCGTTTGCCGCTATATTCAAACTAAAACGACTATTTACTGTAAAACGTCAAAGATACGTCTGTTTCTGATAAGAGCTAAGGTCGTTTTTCGTCCAATTTATTACATTGTGTCAACTAGTGGCGTAATTTTTTTTTTTTTTTTTAAACTACAAATTGCGTCTGCTAGACTTTTAGATTCAAGCACGTGTTCAGACCGCATCATTGTTTTTTTTCTTTTCTTTCCTCTCCGTTCTTGCCCCGTTTAAACTAATATGCTGTTTTTTGTGCCTTCATGTTATAACTAGTTGGTTTTCAATGGCGCTAGAAAACGCTGGCGTGGGCGAGAATGTATCATCGTATCTTACCTATATTTTTATCCCTACATGTTATTTTACCTGTTATCTTTATAAATGGAGGAATTTTAACGTTGTATCACTGTAATTTTACCACACTGCTGGTATTAAAGAAGTTCAAGACCAGAGGAGACTGAAGTGTTTGGCCAAACCAACTGCAACTGCTGTGATTCCAGGATCCAGATAAGTGCAATAACTGGCCTGGGACAACTTATCACGAATAAAGAAAAATCTCCTGTATAGATAAAAACGTTCCTCCAAAAGACTAACATAAACAATCCTAGTGAAACAAAAGAACATTGGGATGATGTAAATCCCCAACCTGCATCTCAGTACCAGTAGTTAAATAGAGTAATTATCATCAACTTGAAAATTTGTAACAATGTACTATGGACATATTGTCTGTTGTATGTAAATATCTTTATATATATTTGTAAATATATCTATCCATCTAAATTGATTCTCATTGAACTGTAGTCCTGACCAAAACAACTTTAGGCTCAGGACCAATACAGTTTAACAAAAGAATTTTTAAATATAAAATTTAACAGCTGGAGTTAGTTGAGTTTATCACAGTAATTAGTATATGTTTGTATATGTTTTTGTATTGAGATTCTTTAACAACACTCTTACAATACCCTAGACACTTTATGTAGCTTTCAGTCACGCTAGTCAATAAAAATATAACTTAGAGTGAGATCGTAGGGTGGTAACAAGAAAGGTACTCTGTAACACAGTTGTCCATTGTTTACCTCAGAGACCTTCACAGTTGAATTAAAATAACTCTCATCAAAGACCTTATATCTAGAGCCATGTACATTTTTCGCTGGTGTGGCTTTTGTAAGTCAGACAATGTGCCAATCAATTAACATATATTAAATGGTGAGAGAATATATCCGTATTCACAGCATTCTGCTCAAGACGTGACAATTCGTTGGGAGAGTCCAGAACCAGAGCACAGTATTTTAGCTGTGCATTGTTGGAGAGCCCCTTTGGATGGCACGGCATGCCACACGCTTCTTTCTCGTAGATTGGGACCAGATGTGACGACCCTTTAAATATAAGCCAAGCTGGAGAAACTGGAGCTCATGACTTCAATTCAACACGTTTCGGAATGGCAAAAAAGTCCCAGGAAAACCCTAGATCAAGGAGTCTTCAACCTGGTATTGGCCGCAAAAGAACGAAAAACTCAGCAGCCCTAGTTAAACAACAACAATATATAATACATATAGTTTCGTATTGTACTAGATACCCGGATGATGTTAGCAGCAACTTAAATTTTAAGATTATATGAGAACTGTGTACTTTCTTTGCTTCTCTATGGTATGGAATGCTGGAGAGTAACAGAGAAGGAAATGTCGAAATTGTCCTCTTTCCACACAATCTGCCTAAGGAAAATTCTCCGAATCTTTTGGCCGAATCCCAACACCAACCAAGAACTGTTTACTCTGAGCAACCAAGAAGACATGGACATCATTATACCTAGTAGACGCTGAGGTTAGCTTGGCCACATCCTCAGAAGAGACCCTAATGCCATCAGAAGAAAAGCTATCCTATGTATGGACCCCTCAAGGAAAGCGAAAGAGAGGCCGACCAAAAACAACTTGGCGGAGAACCGTGGGAACCGAAATGCAAAGAATGAACAAAAGCTGGGGAACTGCACGAAGGATGGCCGCTAACCGAGCAAAGTGGAAGCAGTTTGCTGCTGCCCTACAAGATGCCATCAGGCGTGATGACCACTGACTGCTTTAAGAGTCGGCGGCTAAGGATCAATGAAGGAGGGTCCTGGACTGAAAATGGTTGGGAACCATTGGTATCGATTTACGAAGCCATACCGAACTTTTTATTGTGTAGTTGTATTCAATTTTATGAAGTGCTCGCCAGGTAGAAATCTGAAAGGCTGATAAAATAAAACAGTTTATACAAGCAGCTAATAATTGTTACAACAGTGTAGTAAATGTAATAAAATAGTACAGCGACTTGGTGGAGGACCAGAAACAAACGATCAAACGATCACCTATAGCCACCAGCATTGAAACCATTAAATCTCTTGGAGTTTCTTAATGGCAACAATGTCCGGAAAACAAAAGAAAACAGAAAGTAGAAAGGCCAACACCGAATCGATGACTCTGGCATATAGTATGAGATTGTTCTGTCTTCATGAAAAAGATCTTTGGAGCTAAAGCTATGCTTTTAATATAAACACTGGTCAATAGGTTCCTGTGATTCAAGACGGTTGTCATTCTTGTCGAGAGATTTGACAGTGCTATTTGTTTGCTAACAGACACGACAGAAAAGCCAGAGAGAGACAAGATTTTACTATTGCAAGCATTCCCACACTTTGATAGACAAATATTATGCATGGACCAACTTCGATTTTCAAACGCACGGGTACGAAATCAATAAAGTTTGATTCAGTTTTATAAAGCATCTAGATCTTTGCCACAGGTGTTTGAACGTTATAGCAGTGCTTTAAAGCACCGTCACTTAAGTGTTAAAAGCTGTTTCTCTTTGTCACATTTTAGAACAAAAATCTAACGTCGGGGAGATCTATGATTTATTATTAGGTTATCGGACTTTTCTTGCCAACTGAGATCTTAGAACAGGGGTAGGCAAGCAAGGAGCTGTAGGGATCTACTTGAAAAGTACTGAGCTTTATAAAGATTTACCTTGATAAAATCATGTATATTTTAAGGTTTCAGGGTACCTGGAATTTGGAATAAATCCAGCCTCCATGTAACTTGTACCTCTGCCGCA